>JASTWR010001006.1:0-64032 GCA_030770355.1 Harpagoxenus sublaevis | reverse complement strand
TATCTGAAATGATTTCAAAGCTGAACGCAGATCAAAAAAGAGTATTTGATAGAGTCATCAACGCCATAACATCGTCGGATATTGACAACACAATAATATCGTCGGATAATTATAAACCATTACGATATACGTTAGTGGAGAAGGAGGTACTGGTAAAAGTTTTCTTAATTAAAACGATTGTATGCTGGATAAAACAAAATCGCAACAAGAATACTCCTGTAGCAGCACCTATGGTATAGCAGCGTTTATATCAATGGTTTGACAGTTCATAGATTGCTGCAGTTACCTGTTGAACATGGTCAGACTCCTAAGTATAAACAATTAGCTCCACACGTTTTTGAAAGTTTTACGGGCAGATCTCAAAGATGTTATTTTATTATAATTGATGAAGTGTCAATGATATCTAATTTAACTTTGATGTATATAAACTTGCGTCTATGTGAAATATTTGACCCTTTGACGAGGCTTTGTTTAGTCGAAAGCATCTCTTTATTTGGAGATCTGCTTCAATTACCTCCTGTACGTGAAGATTTTGTCTTTGTTCCATTATCGAACGAAGAACTTGGTAAATATATTGGCAGTATGGGGACTACAAAAAACATTTTGTGGGACGAATTTGAATATGATGAATTGACGATCAACATGCGCCAGCAAGGAGACGGATCTTATCGTGAATTACTCTCGAGAGTTCGTATTGGTTTATTGACAAAATCTGATTCTGAGATTCTTGAGAAAAGAAAAATATCTTTAAAGGTGAGTCTTTTGAAACAAGATTATACGAATTGTGTGATTTTATTGATAATTTGCCGTCTGATACCGTTGTTTAGCCTACTCGTCATATGTGCGATGTTCTTAACACTGCAATGTTAAGTCGTATTGCTTCAAGAGAAATATTATTATTGCTGAAGATATATTGGAATGTAGAAATAAATCTGTCAGAGAAAGAGTAGCAAAGAAATTGACGGATAATGAGGATGATAATACTACAACAGCTGGGCTTTCAAACAAATTACAATTAAAATTGGAGCAAAAGTTATGATAAGACGCAATATTGATGCCAGTTTGGGCCTCGTAAATGGTACAATTGTACAGTTATTTCTGTTGTGCAGAATACATCTACTGCTTATGTAGAAAAGATTAAACTTCTTTTACCGTCTGGTTTGGAGTATTTTATTGAAAGAGTAAGTGTCAAGTTTCAAGTATTGCATGTATCCGATACAGCATATGTTATCAGAAAACAATTTCCCATAACTCCGAGTTATGGCATAACCGTTCATAAAAGCCAAGGATTAAGCTTGCAAAACGCTATTATGGATATAGGTAATTCTGTATTTAGTTGTGGTCAAGTATATGTTGCGCTGTCCCAAGTAACATCTCTGGATGGATTGCATTTAATTAACTTTGATCCTTCATCTGTACTCTGGGAAAAATAAGGAGGCCAAGATTGTAGTAATCAAATTATTTGGATTGCTTGTAACCCTAATTTTACGTGCAATATTTCTATTTCAAGATTTTTAAGTTAGATTTTTAGTTACGCGGGATTAATTTAGAAATATTGCACGTAAAATTAGGGTTACGAGCAATCCAAAAATTTGTATACTACAATCCTGGGCCTCCTTAACCTTATTATTTTTCCCAGAGTAACAGCAAGTGAAAGAGCTATTATCGAATATAATCGGCTAAAAAAAAAATTTCTGCCACAAGCACGAACGATTACTATTTCAAGAAAACGTTTCCGAAAAGTAAAAGATGTTTCGTGGACATTGTCGAAAATAATCAGTTTTGTTCAAGAGTCAGATCAACAAGCTGGACAGAGTACAGATTTGCAAAAAATTGTGGAAAAAAAAATACCTGTTTTGCAAAATAAAGATAAAGTTTCATGCTACGCAAATTCAGTACTACAATGTTTCCTTTAGTCAAGTATTATCAGGAAAGTGTGTTGCTTAAAGTTGATACGGATGAATTATGTATACTAGGCAATAAATATGACCAACGATTAGATATAGATAATTTGAATGCTGATAAAATACGGACAAAGCTAGGAGAGCGTTTTACGAGTCGTGATGGTGAAAAACCGAAAAAACGAGACGCTCTCGAATTTCTTACTGCTATTTGTACTGAATATGATTATATAAGAAATCTGGTAGAGCATCAAGTCACTTGTACCACTCGGTGCAAATCATGTGATAATACAAAGTTACTACTAATAACAATATAGTTGTTCCAATTTCTATTAACAATTTGAAGAAGAAAAGTTATAATCTTATGATTTATAAAGATTACATTTTCACATTGGTGTCAATCACATGATAAAACATGCGAACAGTGTGCAGGAAATGATATAATATTTAAAAATGAATTAATGTCGACCAAGGAAATAGTTATTATTCATTTAATTTTGTTCTCATCACAGGATAATAAAGTAGTGAAAATACCACAGACGTTTAATTTAACTGCCATACCAACAACTACAGTATTGATAGCTAAACAGCAGTATAAAGTAATGAATGCTATATTTCATCATGGTGAATCTATTGAACAAGGTTGTTTTACAAGTATGTGTAGACCAGACAGATTTTGGATTGCATTTAATAATGTTGCAGTTGATGATAATGTAAAAATTATAAAAAAAGCACGATGGCCTAATGGTTCAAAAAATATTTATATATTATTTTTAGAAAAGTTGGTAAGAAATAATATACAGGGTGTCCCGAAATTCGCGAATCAAAATACCATAGCAATAAAGTTCTCGAAAAAATAAATTTAAAACGTATTTGCCATTTTTCGTTCCGAGCAGTAGTTTCTGAGATAAAAAGGTTTAAAACGTGGCCAATTACAGATTACGATTAAACGGAAGCCTGTCCGTGAGTCGCGCGTCAATAGTGTTAGTGACCGCGAACTTCACGCTCTCACAGGTATTAGACAAAAGATTGTTTGCGTGACATCCGTATAATACCGCGTGTTGCGTGTAATATTTGTTGCAATTAGATGATGCTGTTAATAAACAAAGTGTGTTTAAGCAAAATTTATCTCATTCATTACGTATTGAATATGATAAATTTATAATTCATCAGAATTATATCGCTACTAATTTGTGTATTACAATATCAATAAAAAAATTCCCGAAAAAATTATATATGTAAAAACATAAAATAAATTTAGAATTAATATTTTGTCTAGACATAATAATTTAATTCTGCAATTATGTGCTTAATAACTATAGCTTAATAATAATTCGATGAATTATAAGTATGTCTAGACATAATAATAATTTTTTTTTAATATTAATTTAATTTGGTAGAATTTTTACGATAATATTAAATAGCAAAACGGCGTGCCATACATATTAATTTTTAAATGCAATTCTTAGCTTCTTTATGTATAATTAAAAAATAAAACAAAGAATAAAACGAAAATAAAACGAACCATTAATCCTATTGCTAAATTAATTTTACATAAATAAAATAAACTAAGTAAACTAAGAGTTTACTACTTTTAAAATCTAATACTGCCCGCGTGTAATCTTTTATAATTTAATAATGTAATATCTCTTTAATTGAAAATTAAATTTTGTAATTTATGACTTGTTCAATTAACAATTGTTGTTTAAATTTTTAGTACATAATTGGGCCAAAATTCAATCAATTAATTCAAAAGTAAGTCACTAGCTGTAATGACAAATGGAATTACTTTACCTTAAAATTCGCATAGTTATAAATCAGTATGCACGTAAGTAGTAATATGTATGTATGAGTGGTAATATTACGTAAGTAATAATATATAACCGGTACATTTTTGAGAGGATGAATGAATGAATGATAAGAAAGAAATAATCAAATAAATGTTTCGATATAATTAAAGACTAAAGAGAATGAAGGAATAAATGTATAAAATTAAAAAAATTAGAATTATTGTAAAGAAATACTGATTCGTATGTATGCCACTTGATTGCAATTATTTAACTCTTATTCATATTTCTTATTGATATTGTGATACACAAATTAGTAGCGATATAATTCTGATAAATTATAAATTTATCTTATTCATTACGTAATGAATAAGATAAATTTATGCTTAAACACACGTTGTTTATTAACAGCATCATCTAATTCGCAACAAATATTACACGCAACACGCGGTATTATATGGACGTCACGCAAACAATCTTTTGTCTAATGCCTGTGAGAGCGTGAAGTGCGCGGTCACTAACATTAACGCGCGACTCACGGACAGGTTTCCGTTTAATCGTAATCTGTAATTGGCCACGTTTTAAAACCTTTTCATCTCAGAAACTACTGCTCGGAACGAAAAGTGGCAAATACGTTTTAAATTTATTTTTTCGAGAACTTTATTGCTATGGTATTTTGATTCGCGAATTTCGGGACACCCTGTATATAAGCAGTATTATGAAATATAGATGCACATTTTATTTTTACATAATACTCGAAACCACATACACTTTGTATTTATTACATATAAGTTATTGTTTTTACTAAATGCAACATAATTAATTTTATATCAATAAATTGTATTTCCCTTTCATAATATTTTATTGTTCCAAGAAGATTAACATTAATCACACTACATTACGATCATATATTCTATGTAGTAAAATATATACAGGGTGTAAAACTAAAGATGTTACAAACTATTATTTTCTAAAACTAAGCAAAATATAAAATTTTTGTTTCTTTAGAAATAATAGTCTATAACACATTTATTACTTTCCTACACATACTGTTTATAAGATGCGTATCACTAAAAAATGCGTGATATTTGGGCAAAATTACCTTTTTCAACAAAGTAAATAAAACCCAAGCAAACGTAATATTATTTTTGTACCTCGTAACATAAGTAATATCTTTAATTTTTAAATAATTAATAAAAAATCCAAATAATAATATTATTTATTTTTGCACCTCTCAAAAAAACTAAAATGGTATGTATTTTCTATGAGGCATTAAACATGTCTCTCATTTTTATAATATACATATCAATGACTACATTTCAATTATAAAAGACGGAGAGGAAGGTGGTGGTGGGATTTTACCACTTTATAGCATTAGCATTAATCACGCTACATTTTGCGAATATTTTATGTCGCAAAATATATACAGAATGTAAAACTAAAAGGGATATACAGGGTGGCCCATTTTAAAAGATGCAGGCAAATATCTCGAAAAATATGAAACATACGGAAAAACATTTGTAACAAAAGTTGTTTGGCTCGAAGGGGGGACATAAGATGGTGCCATTGATGTGACCTTGGATAGTCATTTAAAGGTCACATGAAAGGTCACTTTCACTTTCTTAAATGAGAACCCCCATTTTTCATTGCATATTCTTGTAGCTTATGTCGAGAGCTTTCCAAAACACTATAATAAAGTATTTTTTTATCAAGTACTTTTTGAGTTATGAGGCTTGAAAAGTACAGTACCGCCGGCATTAGCATTACCCAAAATGTACCACGTGGAGGTTGCACGGTTGGATTTACACCTCTGTTGTGTGCGTGCGTGCGTGCGTGTGTGCGTGCGTGGTGTGTGTGTGTGTGTGTGTGTGTGTGTGTGTGTGTGTGTGTCACACAGAGATTAGGACCCCGCGGTTCGTCACTTCCACGGTATTTACTGACTCCAAACCCTCTCTGTCGTGTGTATGTGTGTGTGTGTGTGTGTGTGTGTGTGTGTGTCACACAGAGATTAGGACCCCGCGGTTCGTCACTTCCACGGTATTTACTGACTCCAAACCCTCTTTGTCGTGTGCGCGCGCGTGTGTGGTGTGTGTGTGGTGTGTGTGTGTGTGTGTGTCACACAGAGATTAGGACCCTACGGTTCGTCACTTCCATAGTATTTATTGACTCCAAACCCTCTCTGCTGTGTGTGTGCATGTGTGCACGCGCGCGTATTTGGTAATAATTAAAGCAGATGTTCAAATTGTCTCCCTTCTACCGCTTGACAGTGTCACACCACACACACACACACACACACACACACACACACACACACACACACACACACACACACACACACACGCACACGCACGCACGCACACAACAGAGGTGTAATCCAACCGTGCAACCTCCACGTGGTACATTTTGGGTAATGCTAATGCCGGCGGTACTGTACTTTTCAAGCCTCATAACTCAAAAAGTACTTGATAAAATAATACTTTATTATAGTGTTTTGGAAAGCTCTCGACATAAGCTACAAGAATATGCAATGAAAAATGGGGGTTCTCATTTAGAAAGTGAAAGTGACCTTCATGTGACCTTTAAATGACTATCCAAGGTCACATCAATGGCACCATCTTATGTCCCCCTTCGAGCCAACAACTTTTGTTACAAATGTTTTTCCGTATGTTTCATATTTTTCGAGATATTTGCCTGCATCTTTAAAATGGGCCACCCTGTATATCATGTATATATATGCATGTATATACACACACAGCAAGTTTCTTTAAAATTAAAAACGTAAGAAATCTTGTTCGTAATAGACATCCTCGATCGCTTGTGGAATTCCACAAGCGATCGAGAGGTCTATTACAAACAAGATTTCTTACGTTTTTAATTTTTAAGCGTGATTTTCATTACGGACAATATTTATTACACGCTTATGCTCTTAAGCGTAATGTCTACTACGGGCAAGATTTGCTATTATAAAATATAAAAAAAATCTTATTAATCTAATAATAGGGTATTAATAGGATATATTAATAATTAAACCACTAGCAATATACATACATACATCTTTAATAATCAATCAGGTAATCTGTAATGTCACATATTTGTCTGTTTCGGAAACATTCCTCGATCCATTTACATTTAACAATTTTTATACATGTTTGCTCACGTGCTTTCACGTTTCTCACAATAGTGCTTGTCTCACTTGTGTCTTCTACAAAAACATGCGTACGGAATTATCAATATTGTCTTTGACTGTACCTGACATGAAACGAAATTTAAATTTAGCACAACACGATTGATTTTCAAAGAATCCAATTATATCTTTAAATAGCGAATAAGGCGATGTACTCTTGAATAATTCCTTGTCCATTTCAGTAGGTGGACAGTACTAGCCTTAAAGCACCGGGAGCGACTTCAGGGGGGTCGGGACGGGCTGCGGCGGGGCGTGGGGAAAGCCGTAAGCGGTGGGCGAGGGGCAGGTGGGCTGCGAGGCGAAAATTTCTTTCCCCTTACCGCAGCGGACCTCCCCGCGCCCAGGGGCGGATCGTTGAGATTTTCTCCCCGGGCACTGGCGCGATTTTTTTCGCGAGTCTCGAGGTCGGGCGATAGCGACGCGCCCTGGAGTCGGGTTTTATCGGGTGGCGACGACGGCACTGGCGCGAGTCTCGAGGTCGGGCAATAGCGACGCGCCCTGGAGTCGGGTTTTATCGGGGGTGGCGACGACGGGGTTTTTTTTTTCAAGGACGAGAGAGATGAGCGCGCGCTCCTCGAACGGAGGTCGCCGCGGTGAGATAGCGACGCGCCCTAGAGTCGGGGTTTATCGGGGCGATAACGGCGCCTCCTTCTCCAGCAAAAATCGAGGTGCCCGAGGACGACAACGGCGTCGATCTGGCGCGCGTCTCCCCCTCGAGGCTTCCGGGGTCTCGCGTATAAAACGCGGGACGTCTCGACGCTCGAACGACTCGATCGATGGACGGTGGTGTCGACTACATCTATTGATACGAGGTGATACCGGACAGCGACTCCAGCGACGATTCTTTCCTCCGATCTACTCCTCCGGTGGTAGTTTCTCGTTTTCGAGCGGTCGCCGAAAGAGAAACGCTCGATGGAATTCAACGACGTACAGTCTCAGGAGAGAGATAGGTTTTCGGTGTCCGCGAGAGGAATTGTGGATAGAGACGATGCTGGCCTGCAGTAACAGAGCGCGGGTCTACGAGATTAAAATTCCGAGATACTCGAGAAGGAAGGTGAGGGGCGGTGCGACGATCCGCGAGAGTCGCGGGGAAGTTCTTCAAAGAGTCAGTCTGGACATACCCGTGGACAGTTGGGGTTGAACCACGTGGTTGACCACCGAACTGAGACGGTCGACATGACGGAGGAGGATCGCGATCTCGTCGAACGCGCGAGAGGCGTCGACTCGCTGGACGCGTATCGCGCGTGGGAACGACGGTGCGACGAGAGTCTCGAGTCTCTGCGCAAGAGTTGTCGAGACAGGCGAGAGTCTAGACCCACCGGAACCGTGACCTTTCTGGCCACGCGAATCGCTCTTCTGGAGGGCGCGAGACGCCCTGCGACGGCGTTTCGCGCGCGTGGGTGCCGGTCACGGCGACGCGAGAGGGTTCTCGTGGGCGGAGATCGAAACGGCTTTCGAGAGTCGCGTGCTGACACGCGCGGTGATAAATTCCAATTATCTGGAACCTCGGCGATTTCTCGAGGACGCGAGGGACACGGTGCTCGATCGGGTGCACGTCGATCTCGAGAGACACGTGTGCCTGAAGGTCAGCACCGTTTTCAACGGTGAGTTTGTCGCGGGCGCTAAAACCGCTGTCAAGAGCGTCGCCACGAGGAATCGTCAGCTCTTCCTCGCGTCCGATCTGCGAGAGTGGTACGACAGATACGTGATCGACAAGACTCTAGTCGATCTGGATGAGTTTCAGGAGCGGGACAGCGGTTCGGCGTTGTCGCGCATATTGAACCTGATGGTGAACGTGAACAAGTGCAATCCTATGCGCGTGGGATGCTGGGTGGAGATACCGCTACGCGTGAAAACGAAACACGCGGTGGTGAACGTGCGCTCCAACGACAACGCGTGTTTCGCGTGGGCGGTGGTTGCCTCTCTGTACCCCGTTAAGAGTCACATGAACAGGTCTTCCGCGTACCCCCACTATGCGACGAAATTGAATCTCGACGGGATCGAGTTTCCCGTGACTCTGAGACAAATCTCGAGGTTCGAGCGACTCAACGACATGTCCGTCAACGTCTTCAGCGAGAGAGAGGAAAGGCGGAAGGGCAACGTGATCGTTCCTCTGCGGCTCACCGACGACAGGAATGACACACACGTCAATCTGCTGTATCTGCTGGATTCGCGCAACCGCGCGATCGTTGGCCATTTCGCGTGCATAAGGGATCTGTCGCGATTGGTGGGATGTCAGCTGAACAGGGTCCGGAGGAGGATGCACGTGTGCGATCGATGTCTGCATTACTTTTACACGAGCGAGAAACTGGCCGCTCACAGCGTCGACTGCGGAAGGATGAACGACTGCGCCATCGTTCTCCCGAGCGACGACGACAAGTGGCTCTTCTTTCGCAACCACAACAGAAAGGAGCGACTTCCCTTCGCGGTGTACGCCGATCTCGAGTGCGTGCTGGAAAAGGAGGGAGAGATAGACGCGGCTAACGTCAACAGCTACGCCTATCAACGTCACAGAGCCTTCAGCGTGGGATACTATCTGCGCTCCGCGCACGAGGAGATCCCGTCCGCGTACAGATCTCGTCGCGGCGAGGACTGTCTGTCGTGGTTCGTCGGCAAGCTCAACGATATCGCGCGTCGAGCAAAGACGTTTCTCTTCACCAACGTGACCATGGTGGAATTGACTCCGGAAGAGTTACGCGATTTTCGGAGCGCGCCGCGTTGCCACGTGTGCGAGAGACCGTTCGGGCCGAAGGATCAGCGCGCGTGCGATCACAGTCATCTCATCGGGCGTTACAGAGGCCCCGCGCATCCGCGCTGCAACTTGAATTACAGAGATTCGTACATCATTCCCGTGTTTTTTCACAATCTGTCGGGTTACGACGCTCATTTCATCATCAGTGATCTGGCCAATGGCTTCAAGGGTAGAATAGATCTGCTGCCGATCACCAAGGAGACAAACATATCGTTCACGAAGAACGTGAAGGACGCGTCGGGCGACGGATGGAGAAACTGCGCGAAGCTGCGATTCGTGGATTCGTTCAGATTTCTCAGCGAGCGTCTCGAGAGACTGGCGTCGTATCTCGACAAGAGCGAGATGCGAATCGCGCGGTCGGAGTTCTCGGAGCTCAGTGCGGAGGATTTCGACCTGCTCACGCGCAAAGGCGTGTTTCCGTACGAGTACGTCGACAGTCTCGACAAGCTGCTGGAGACGGAGTTACCGCCGCGAGAGGCCTTTTACAGTTCGTTGACCGGCGAGACCGCGAGCGATAGCGATTACGAGCGCGCGCGCAACGTCTGGCGGCGTTTCCGCGTCGAGAATCTCGGTAAGTACAGCGATCTGTACCTGAAGACGGACGTGCTCCTTCTGGCGGACGTCTTCGAAAATTTTCGCGACACCTGCGTCGAGAGCTACGGGTTGGATCCGGCGCATTATTACACTCTACCGGGATACGCGTGGGACGCTATGCTGAGATACACGGGCGTGCGATTGGAACTGCTGACCGACATCGATATGGCGTTGTTCGTGGAGCGCGGCGTGCGCGGCGGTCTCAGCCAATGTTCGAACAGGTACGCACGGGCCAACAACAGGTACGCGCCGTCGCACGACCCGTCGAGACCGTCGACGTACCTCATGTACTTCGACGTGGACAATCTGTACGGCTGGGCGATGCGCGAGTCGTTGCCGTACGCGGAGTTTCGGTGGGTTGACGACCCGGAGAGCTTCGACGTAACGTCCGTGACGTCAGACTCCGCTATCGGCTACATCCTGGAGGTCGACCTTGCGTATCCGCAAGAGCTCCACGACGCTCACAAGGACCTGCCGTTCTGCCCGACGCGCGATAAGCCTCCCGGAAAACGGTGCGATAAGCTCCTTGCCACGCTGCTCGACAAGTCGCGTTACGTGTTGCACTATTGCAATCTGCAGCAATGCGCGCGACACGGATTGCTCGTCACGAGGATTCACCGCGTTCTGCGGTTCGCGCAATCCGCGTGGCTTCGCGGGTACAGCGAGCTCAACACGGGATTCAGAACTCGCGCGAGCAACGACTTCGAGAGGAATCTCTACAAGTTGATGAACAACGCAATCTTTGGTAAGACCATGGAGAACGTGCGAGATCACGTGGACGTGCGCCTCGTGACGCGCTGGGACGGGAGATACGGCGCGGAGGCTCTGATCGCGAGACCGAGCTTTCACAGCCGAAGCGTCTTCGCGGAGGATCTCGTCGCCGTCGAGCTGCGCAGGCTCGAGGTGAAGCTCAACAAGCCGATTTACGTCGGGATGTGCGTTCTCGGGATATCGAAGACGCGCGTGTACGATTTTCATTACGACTACATGGTGCCATTGCACGGCGAGAGGTGCAAGATAATGTACACGGACACCGACAGTTTCATATATCTCCTCGAGTGCGACGACGCGTACGAGGACGTGAAACGTGACATCGCCAGGTTCGACACGAGCGGTTACCCCGAGACCAACGCGTACGGCATGCCGCGCGCGAACGAGATGATACCGGGCCTCAAGAAAGACGAGAACGACGGCGCCGTCATGACCGAGTTCGTGGGGCTCAGGTCGAAGATGTACGCCACGAGGGTAGCGGGAGGAGCGACACGAAGAAAGTGAAAGGCGTCAAGAGGGACGTGGTCGCGAGAACGACAGCGTTCGAGGACTACATGCGGTGTCTCAACGACTCGCTGGAGCAGTCGAGGCGTCAATCGTGCATCCGCTCGAGGTTGCACCAGGTGCGCACCGTGTCCGAACTGAAGCTCGCTCTCAGCCCCCACGACGACAAGCGGTACGTCGTTCCCGGCTCGTTCGACACTCTCCCGTGGGGACATTACGGGATACCGCGCGAGGAGGAAGAGCCGTGAAGAATTATTGTCGTTGTTGTTATCAATATTATTATCATGATTCTCCGTAGCGTTATTCGTATATCTCGAAACGCGAAGAGGTTCACTCGCGTCAACGGGAAACTTGTCTCGTTTCGCGGGGAGATCGTCGGAGGAGTTCGAATCGACGAACCCTCTCGTCACCGAGGGCGGGGACGACGCGGAAAACCGTATTTTTGACGCGGTCGAAAAAATACGCGCGTCCGATTCATCGCGGCCTCTCCTCGCTTTTTTCGAGGTTATTATTGTTTCTGTTTTACCCGCATACGCGAAGGCTACTCGGCTGGTCGTTCTATCCGCCAATAAGGCAACCGTGTCTCGCGCTTGCAAAAAAGTTCATCGCCTTTAGGGTGCGTCAGTTTTGTGTACGTTGTCCGTTGTTCGGTTCAACCAAAGAATTCAATCTCGATACGCGTTGTGAGACGCTGCTTTTTGCTGCAATCTGCAGAATTGGGAAGTAGCTATATAAGTACCACGTACAAGACGCGATATGTCACCTTCGAAGTAGGAGCTGGAACAAAAAAATTGGAACGGAAATCTCCACCAGTTACGGTGTTACACTCGAATTTGTCTCGCGTGATTCTTCAGCCCGGTATTTCGAACGGATATTATACACGTGCGAACACTCCGTTTTTTTATATAGTCAAAATTCACGATGCGAAATCTCGCGATTGGAAGTTACTGCAAATTTTGGTGCGATCATTTTCAGATACTCTTGTCACTCTTAAAAAATGGAAAGTATGGAAATTTTGGTTGCAATAGAAATGTGCAAACTCGAAGTGAAATTCATACAAACATGTCTTGGATATATCAAGGATGCACATGCCCACGTAGATCGGTTTGTTAAATTTCACCTCGAGTTTGCGCATTTCTATTGCAACCAAATTTCCATACTTTCCATTTTTTAAGAGTGACAAGAGTATCTGAAAAAATGGTCGCACCGAAATTTGCAGTAACTTCCAATCGCGAGATTTCGCGTCGTGAATTTTGACTATAAAGATAGTTCGAACGTGTATAATATCTGTTCTAAATACCGGGCTGAAGAAACAAACTCGGGCGTAACACAGTCGCTTGTAGGGATTTCCGTTCCGATCTTCCGATCCAGCTCCTGTTTCGCTGGCGACGTATCGCGTTCCGCGCGGGAGCGCTCTGTATCCCCATCACCCAATTCCCGATTGCCGCGAAAAAAAAACACGCGCGTCGCGCGGTGCGTATCGAGATTGAATTTTGGAGGATCGGACAACGGACAACGTATAAAACTCTGACTTACCCTAAAAAGGAAATGAATTTTTTCGCGAGCGCGAAATGCGGTTGATTTATTGGCGGATCGGAGGATTCGTTGAGTAGCGTTTGCGTATGCGTGAAACGAGAACAACAATAACATAGAAAAGATCGACGAGAGGCGACGGTCTCGCGGATGCGCGTATTTTTTCGCTCGGATCGAAAAAACGGTTTTCTGCGTTTTCCTCGTTCTCGGCGACGGGGGTGTTCGGCGACTCGGACCCCTTCGACAAATTTTCGACAAATCCGGGCAGGTTTCCCGTTGCCGCGCGTGAACTTTTTGCGTCTCGACGCAAGATTCCCGTTGTCGTATGTACACTTTATTTACAAATAAATACATAAATATATTTTACAACACAGCTGTCATGTTTATCCAAGAGTTGTGCGACCCGTCCATTCCCAGCCACTTCACAAACACCTCGTCGCCTCGTCTGCGCAGCACCTTCTCCACGAGATAAACGTCGGGGTTGGACGCGCGCTGCAGCTCGTGCTCGTAGAATCCTCCCGCCACGGGCTCCCCGCGGTAGTCCTTCAGCAGATACGTCACGGGATTGGTCCGCTGCACCTTGGCGACGCGAAAGATCTCGGTGGTCCAGTTCGGGGTGTAGCTCTTCTCGAACACCGTTTTGAACTTGCTGACGCGCACCGGGTCATCGACCTTGAATCTGCCAGAAGCGGCGATCTTTACGCGACTGTACACCGTGGACAGAAGTCTCTCGGCGACGGCGGGCGTCAAGTCAGCCGGGCGCATCCCGATCGTTCGGTGTCTGCGACGGTTGTAATCCGACAGCAGACTCGGCAGCGCGTCGAGCCACGCGTACGATCCGTTGAGCGTAAAGAGTCCACATGTCGTTCTTGAGCGTGCGATTGAATCTCTCCACCACCGACGCCTTCATCACCGAGTACGTCGAGTAGTGATTTATGTCGCGCTTCCTCGTGATCTTTCGCACGTCGGCGTTGTAGAACTCCTTTCCCTCGTCCGTCTGCAGGTTCCTCGGAGACCGCGCGTCCTCGCGAAATATCCTTGACAGAGCCGCGGCCACCTCGCTTCCGCTCTTGCTCTTGAGCGGCAAGGCCCACGCGTACTTGCTCAGCACGTCGATAACCGTTAGAATGTAGTTGTGACCCTTGTTGTGTCGCGCGTACGGACGCATCTCGACCACGTCGGCCTGCCACAGATCGTCGTAACCGCGCACCACGACGCGACGCCGCGGGAAGTTTCTTCGCGCCGGTGCGTGCAGCTCCCGCGCGAGTCTTCGCCTCTCGGCGCTCATCGTCTCTCTCTCTCACGAGTTCGAGTACTTGTTCTTCAAGAGACGATTGATCTCCAGTAGGCTCGCCTCTTCCTCCTTCGCGCCGACGCGCGCGCCCCTGGTCTCGCGAACCTCCGCTCTCAGCGTCGCTATCTCTCTCTCGAGCGACTCCTTGGTGGCCGTTTTCTCCTCCAATCGTCGCAACTCCTTGTCCAGCCTCGTCTCGGTCGTCTTGGAGGAGCTCGCGAGATCGCTCAACGCGACCTTGAGTCCGTTCACGCCGCTGTTTATCTCGCTCACCTCTTTTTTCACCGCCGACAACGATTTTTCCTCGTTTTTCGCCGTCGTGTTCATTCTTCTCAGCGCCGCCGTCAAACCGTCGACCTCTTTCCTCACCGCCGTCAAACCGTCGGCCTCCTTCTTCAACGCCGCCGTCAAACCGTCGGCCTCCTTCTTCAACGCCGCCGTCAAACCGTCCACCTCTTTTTTTATCGCCGCTCTCAAACCGTCCGTCTCTTTTCTCGCCGCCAGCTTCGTTTTAAAGTGGTCGTCTGTGACGCTCACGAGCGCGCGCTCGAAGTTGTGGTTCAGATTGTCCACCTTGCTCCCGAGACGGTTCAAAATGTTCACCTCCTCTCTCGTCGCCGACAACGCCGCGCTCGTTCTCTCGCGAAACGTCTCGATCTCGCGTCTCAGATCCCCGAGCCCGCGCTCGACGTAGCTCTTGTTCGTCGCGTCGGCGTCCCACTCCGGCGCGCCCACGTGTCGAATCTTGCGCTTCTTCGCGTCGAAGGAGTCCTGCTCCGAACAGAGCGCGCTGTCGCGCACGTAGTTTCGCAAGGATTCGATCGAAGACCGCAATCTTCCCGTCGCGGGTCCGTGTCGCCGCCGCGTCTCTCCAGAGACATTCCGAACTTGTTCACCGACATCGTCGCACTGCCGTCGAGATCGTCGCAACGGTTCAATTTATGATCAGCCCGGCCTCTCGGAGCTCCTCGATTATCGACAGAATCTCGTTGTCGTGAGCGTTGTTGCCGGCTCGACGAGAGGCGTCGAGCAGTCGAAGACGATCTACGAGTTCGTTTGGATCGTCCCAGTGAACGTAATCTATCTTGTTGCAATTCAATCTCATGTTCGACGGTAAACCGGTCACGCCGGCGCCTTTTCTAGCGCTGCCGATTCTATCGCGGGTGACGAGCGGAGCGATGATGTGCGCGTACTTGTGCCCTTTGTTACCCTTGACAGCATTCTCAACTTTATGACCGCGTTTATGAGCGTTCGTCGCCAACAGCAGACTTCGATACTTGTGCAGGTCATCCTCGGTGTAGATTGCGTCATTGGGGTGTCTCTTGAAGATCAACTCGTACAAGCCGGGCGTACCCTTGTACGTCACCCCGTTCACGATCACGGAATCGTCCGCGCGCATCTCGAACCGTTTGTCGCCGAGCATCGGGCCGTCGTCCGCGACGTACACGCCGTAAACGTGATCGATCGCGTCCCCGCCGAAGAAAAGAGCGTCCACGTATCTCTTTCCCAGGGGTTCCAATTGACTCCTTTGCAGATCCTCGCGACCCTCCGGCGTTTGCAGAGCCTCTCTGGTGGACGTTTCGAGAGAGGGCTGCGGCGACTGGAAGACGTCCTCCTCCCTCAGCGACAACCTCCGCGGTTCCAGAGGCGTGCTGGATCGAACCGCGAGCGTGTCCGACGCGACGCTCGACAACCTCCGCGGTTCCAGAGGCGCGGAACGAATCGCGAGCATGTCCGACGCGGTACTCGATCGTTTCCTCTTGGACTTCGTTTCCCGCGCGATTTCTCCATCGTCGTCGCTCTCCTTGCGCTTCTTCTTAACGACGACGCCGTCGTCCTCGGGCTCGCCTCCGCGTTCGGCGATCTGCTTCAGCGGATCGACGATCGGCTTGAACTGCCTTTCGAGAGCGATCTCGCTCTCGATCTTGCCGGTTTTCAACGCTCTGTATTTCTTGCGAATCGAGGCGCGCGTCTTGGCAATCTCCCTCGCGGTTCTCTCCCGCTCGACGGCGTCCTTCAAGGTTATCTCCGCGCCGCTCATCGTTCCCGACTGATCGATCTGCAGCACGGCAAAGTCGTTGAATCCTCGTCTATATCTGCCGTTTTGCAGCGCGCTGTCCTTGTCTATCACCGCGAACCCGTGCCTGCGTCGCCAACACTCGCCGCACAGCGCGCGGAAATCCTCGAACGACATATCGGGGTTCACGTGATCGTCGTACACGTGTCTCAGATTTGTGCCGTCCTGTCTGAAGAGAATCAGCATGTTGGCGTTGTCGCGTATCAGGTGCTTTGGTATCTTAGCGTACGTCTGACAGAGATAGAAACAATCGATGTTCGAGTGTCGACCCATCGCGAAGTACTCCCTGATCGCGTCTTGCTTGTCGCAGGCCACGTCGTCGAAGATGACTGTATCGAATCGGGGAGCGCCTCGCTCGGCGGCACGACTTCCCGATTGTTGGAGAACGCGTGATAACCGATCTCGTCCATCGATTCGAGCAGTCTCTCGAGGTATCGATACTTCGGTTGATGCAGAGATTTCGAGTACATGTACACGTTCTCAAAACGCAGTTTGTTCGGACTTTCCAACAGACTTATCAGGACGTTCGTCTTACCGCAATTGGAGGGCCCACAGATGACGCAGCGTATTGCGTTCGGCAGCAGAAGGCCGTGTCGGCGCGTCTCTCTGACCGCTAGACCCGACCCCAGTCGCGTCTTGCGATCGAGATTAGGCACGCCTATCGTCGTCGATTGTCTCACTCGCATCTGTCGCGTATCGCGCGCGTGCGCGCTCGTTTTATTTATACGCGCGAACGACCGATCGTTCGCGCAGTGATCGCGATGTCTCCCTTACCGACGGACAAGCGCGAGATCGTCCAGCGATCGCGCGGCGAATGTCGCGCGCGAAGCGAAGCGTCGGCGGCGGACTGCTGAACAGGGCGATAAACGCGCTCCCCTTCGAGCTGCACTTTCCCGGCTATCAGTTCTGCGGACCAGGTACTCGTCTCGCGAAACAACTAAAGCGGCGATCGAGGCGTCAATCTGTTGGACGCGGCGTGTCGCGAGCACGACGTCGCTTACTCTCGAAACAGCGACCTCGCCGATCGACACGTCGCCGATCGGGCGCTCGCTGAGAGTGCGCGCGAGCGCGTCTCGGCGAGCGACGCGACCCTCGGCGAGAGAACTGCCGCGGCCGCCGTATGGGCTGCTATGAAAGCAAAAACAAAGCTAGGTATGGGTGTGAGAAAGAAGAGGAAAACGACCAGGAAGAGAGTTCTCCCGGCTGCTACACGCGGAGGTTTCTTGCCCCTTCTGCCGATGCTGGGGGCGCTCAGATCTTTGATCGGTGGAGCGGCTGGAGTGGCCAAGGCCGTGAATGACGGCAAGGCCGCCAGACGCCAGCTCGAGGAGCTGACGCGTCACAATCGCGCGCTGGAGGGTCGCGGCCTGTATCTGGCGCCATACAAACGCGGTAGCGGCGCGACGACCAGAAGAGCAAGAAAAAGTAAAAAAAAATTTCGCGTAAGGAGACGCCGGTGACTCTCAATCTCCCGGCGTACGGTGCCACGACGGACGAGCAGTTGAATCAAATCGCGCGCCGTTCGCGAATACCTTACTTCAGGGGCGTGTTTATGCGCGACGCGCTGCCGACGAGAGCGCGTCGCAACGAGAGCGTAATCGTGAATCTCGACGATACGGTGGGCCCGGGTACGCACTGGGTCGCCTACGCGAAAAAAGGAAACAGCGCGGTCTTCTTCGACGCTTTCGGAAATCTTCGACCCCCGGGGGAACTCGAGCGATATCTCGGACGTGACGCGAACGTCGCGTACAATCGTCGGTCGTATCAGAGATTTGATCAGAGCATCTGCGGTCAGCTGTGTCTGCGATTTCTGCGAGAGATCGATTGGAAGCGTCTGAGTCATCATGTCGCTGACTCTCACGTTGACCGGGAAGAACAGCGTTCTCACGTCGAGCTACTTCCCCGCCCTGGATCTGAACGACAGCGAATACGAGATAGGTCTCGCGAATTTCGAGACGTACAACACGATACCGAACATCGACTCTACCAACAATACGTTTTACTTCGACACCGAGGATCTAGCGATCGTTATTCCCGAGGGATTTTACGAACTGCGCGCTATAGAGAGATATCTGCGATCGGCTATTCTTCGCAGACGCGGCAGTTCCGAGCACGCCGAGGACGATTACATATACGTTGACAGCAACGACGACGACGACAAAGAGGGCGAACGCTCGATAATTCTTCGCGCTAACGAGAATACCATGAGAAGCAAGATCAGGTGCGCCTACAAAGTCAATTTTACCAAACCGAACAACATTGGCTCTCTGCTGGGTTTCTCGGCGTTTCGCACGCTCAAACCGAAAAAATGGTACACGTCCGACGGACCCGTGTACATCATGCGTGTGAACGTCATTCGCGTGGAGTGCAACGTCACCGCGGGAGCTTACAGCGACGGTAAACCGCTGCACACCGTGCACGAATTCGCGCCGAACGTTCCACCGGGATATAAGCTGTCGGAGACTCCGACGCAGATCATTTATCTCCCAGTCATCGCGCGGAGCGTCACCGATATAACAGTGCGCGTCGTGGATCAGATCGGTCGATTGATCGATTTTCGCGGGGAGGAGATAACGGTTCGGTTGCACGTGCGGCGCAGAAGACATTGAGTGATATGCGCGCGAGTGAGACATGCTCGTTCTGAACGAGTCGTCGGTGACAGACCGGAAGAGCACATCCGCCGTCGCACCCGCGAGAGGAGCGAGAGGGGGGAGGAACGGACTGAGCGCCGAGAACGTCGCTTTTCTGCGATCCCTGGGTTTCGCCGTGAGAAACGGCCATGGCCGACATTCTGAATATCGGGGGTGAGCCGATCTTCGACAATCGCATCGTCAAGATCGAGACTCACACGTACAATCCGTATGCCAACACCTCGCTTGGACACAGCGACGAGATACGAATACCGATACAGCAGCAAGATTTGTACACACTGCCCAGCGAGAGTTTTCTCTACGTCGAGGGAACGCTCACCGACGATCTTCCAGAGAACGACACGAGTCTGGACAGCAATTGCGTGGCGTTCATGTTCGACGAGATCAGATACGAGCTCAACGGCGTGGAGATCGACATGAACAGAAACGTCGGAGTGACCAGTACGATCAAGTGTCTTGCGTCGCTGACCGCCGAGAGGAGCAAGAGACTACGGAACGCAAGATGGAGCAGCGACAATCCCGAGATCAGGTTCGGCGATTTCAACTTTTGCGTGCCCCTTAACACGCTTCTGGGTTTCTGCGAGGATTAGAAACGCGTGGTGATAAACGCGCGACACGAGCTCGTTCTGATACGTTCGCGAAGCGACGCCAATTCCATCGTGACGAAGCGCAACAAGGATCCCAAGATCGCTCTGTCGAAGATACAGTGGCGAGTGCCGCACGTGATGCTGAACGACGTGAACAAATTGTCCCTTTTGCGAACACTGGAGAGCGGACGGTATCTGAGCATGGGCTTTCGCTCGTGGGATCTGTACGAGTATCCCCTGCTGCCGAACACCAACAAACATTCGTGGTCCGTGAAAGCGGCGACGCAGCTGAAAAAACCGCGATACGTCATTTTCGCGCTGCAAACCGAGAGGCACAACAATCTGTTGAAACGCGCCTCCGAGCTTGACAACGGTAATCTCACGGACGTGAAGCTGTATCTAAATTCGGAATTTTATCCCTACGACGACATGAACTTAGATTTCGAGAAGAAGAGAGTCGCCGTGCTGTAGGACATGTACGTGAAATTTCGAAAATCGTACTACGGGTGTGAGCGCGACGACGCGTTTCTAACGCCGCGCGATTTCCTAAAAAATCCGTTCGCGGTGATCGATTGCTCGCGTCAGAGCGAGTCGACGAAGAGCGGCACCGTGGACGTTTGCGTAGAGTTTGATTGTAAACGCAACGTGGCTCCCAACACGGCAGCCTACTGTCTTATCATTCACGATCGCGTGGTCGAGTACAATCCGCTGACTAACATCGTTTGCAAGATCGTGTAAACAGAAGTGGTCGAGAGAGAAAAAACAAGTTAATTGACGCTCGAAATGAGTCAAAATAACACGGCAAATTAGAATACGGAATTATCGATAGAAATGGTCGAGAGAAAAAAACAAGATAACACGGCGAGTTAAACAACGATCGATCAGCGATAAGAGACGCACCGGAAGAGAGGCTACGAATAAATAGCCGGACAACGAGCGATCGAGCTAAGTGTCATTTCGACTCTCTCCGTCGCCGATTCTCACGGGCGATCGCCATGTTTCTTCTGTTGATCGACAAGCGCGACATTCTCAATCTGTCCGCCGAGCATCTGCAGTACGTGCCGAAGATCGTTCTGCTGCGCGAATTTCCCGACTACGTCGGACGAGTGTGGGAGAGATTGCCTGACCACCTGAGGCACGACCCCGAGGTGCAAACCTACCGTTCGTGTCTGGAGCATCACAACCCTCCGTGGGCGCAGTCGCACGTGGACGGTCTACCGCCGCTCATCAAGGATTGCAGCGCGTGCCGCGCGCGAATGCCGCGCGCGGAGGAGAGGTTGGACCATTGATACGAGAAAGGGCGCGCGCTCCCCCTCCTCCCCCCCATTTATGGCCGGCGTACCAATCTTCGTGGATCTGCAGGGGTTCATCGTCCGCGACAGATTCACGGTCAAAGAGGTGGCCGTGCTTAAGAATGGAAAAGAGCTGAGTCATCACGTGCTTTGCGCCCCTCTGAAATGGGATCTGTTGACGAGGGCGGAAAAGTCGCGAGCGTGCTGGCTGACGACGAATCACCACGGCTTGAGATGGGAGGACGGAGACGTGGAGTATAAGCGCGGAAAGACGATCGTTCGACGCGTCGTGGACGACGGACTGAAGCAAGACAACTCGACGGTCGTCTACGTGAAGGGCTCGGAGAAGAAGAGATGGTTGAGGGAGATTCTCGGGGACGTCGAAGCGACGATCGAGTAGTTGGACGCCGATTTCGAAAGCATCGGTCGTCTAGAGATTCTCGACGCGACTCGAGCCTTCCGCTGCGGACGACACGAGAAAAGCTGCGCCATGAAGAACGTCTGCAAGATGCACGACTGGTGGAGGGAACGACAAGCGCGTCTCGACGATGTATAATATATACGCCTGTTTGTTAGCGCATCTCGACGATGTATAATGTTATAATATATTGCGTTCTGTATTTCGAATAAAATATATATAATCTCACAATATACGCCTGTTCGTTTTTATTTTATTTTATTTATTATTTATTGTTTATTATTTATTTTATTTATTATTCGTTACTGAACGTTCGCCGATACAGGGAAGGAGCGGGGAGATAAATAAACGACGATCAAGATATTATTTTTTTAATGCGCGACGTAAAGTATTCGATACAGTAACTATTCGTGAACGCGGTTCTCCTCCTCCTCGTCGTCGTCGTCGTCGTCGTCGTCGTCGTGTCTGACTCGCCTCTTCCTGGTACCGGCGTCGTCGTCTCTGACGACCCGCCTCTTGTTGGTGCCGGCGTCGTCGTCCCCGGTACCGGCGACAGTGTCGTCGTCCGCGTCGTTCTCAACCTCGAGGGACCGCGAAGATCCCGCGTCGTTGACCTGCGCGCTCACCTTTCGGGTCTCGCGCTCGAGAATCTGCATATCCGCC
Organism: Harpagoxenus sublaevis; assembly: GCA_030770355.1. NCBI lineage: Eukaryota > Metazoa > Arthropoda > Insecta > Hymenoptera > Formicidae > Harpagoxenus > Harpagoxenus sublaevis. The sequence goes on along the minus strand of JASTWR010001006.1, from coordinate 42,024 downwards.
AGGGCCGCGTCGATCAAATTAGTTCTCACATCTTTGACTAGTTTTATCGCGCTGAATCTGAAAGAATAAAAAGAACGCGTTATCGCTTGCGTTTCGCGCGATCGAGAGAGGGAACGGAAAAACCGATACTCACGTTTTTTGGAATATTTTCTTCCTCTCGTCGAGGAAGAATTTGACCCTCAGCGACGGAGGCATGCTACTAGTGATTTTCTTTACCGCGTAATAGATACTCTCCGCGCACTTGGCCATCAACTTGGCTCGACTCGCCACGTCCTCCGTGTTTACCCTAAAAGCGTGACAAGCGTGCACCAGATCTTTTAGCTGCTCCATGACGAGAAACTTTAACAAAGTCTCGCGAACTAATAGTTTTTATATACCGCGCGAATGACGATATCGGCAGTAAGAGTTCGAGAATAGAGCTCATCACTTTCCTTCAAAAACAGGAAAAACGCAATACCCCTACCCCCTTTTCTTTCTTTGTTGGAGAAAAATTATCTATTTCGAGCGGAAACGCGAATCGTAGACTCATCCCCTGACCGCAAAAATAGACTCGTCGGAAAATTATCTATCTCGAACGACTCACCCCCTGACCGCGAAAATCCGGTTGTCGGAAAATTATCTATCTCGAACGACTCGTTCCCCGGACGTCGATTTCCTGTTATTCGAAAAAATATTTACCCCCGGACGTCGATTTCCTGTTATTTAAAAATTATCTATCTCGAACGACTCGTCCCCAGGACGCCAATTTCCTAAAATAGACTCATCTCGAAACGCGAAAAAAAACGAGCGACTTTCGACGACTCTCGCACCTTTGGCGATTCTCGTCCTAAAAATCCCCTCCACCCCGCGTCCCGACGATCGCTTCTCGACACCCGTACCTCCGTCAATCACGCTCCAGCCGTGACGCGCGTCGCTCCTCGTTTCCACCCCCCCACTCTTCTCGACGATGTCGCTCGTGCGCGTCGCTCTGTACGCGATCGCCGTCGTCGTCGCGGCGAACTGCGAGTCCAACGAGAGCGAAGTGGCGACCCGATATCTGCAGAAATATGGATATCTGGACAACGATCTACAGAGGTCTTCGTCCGGGAACACCGACCGAGATCTCCGTCAGGCTGTCGAGCTGTTCCAGGAATACTACCGACTACAAGGCAACGGCGAATTGAACGAGGAGACGCTAAATCTGATGCGCAAATTGCGATGCGGCGTCGAGGACATGTCGGAGCGCACGTACGCCCCGCTCACGCGCAAATGGCCGAAGACGCATCTCAGGTGGAACTTTGACCTGGCCACTACGCAGATGCTGAATACGGCTCGAGCCGCGTTCGATCTGTGGACGGCGAATTCGTCGCTGACCTTCGAGCGCGATTCGCAGAATCCCGACATTCTGATATCGTTTCGCGAGGGTCTTCACACGTACGCGGGCTTTTGATTGGACGGAATGTGCTCGACGGATCTGGACGGTCGCGGCGGGGTACTGGCGCACGCGTTCTACCCGACCGGAGATGTCGACTTCGTCTCGGAAGTGCACGTCGACAGAGCGGAACCGTGGCACATACACCTGACCGACAATCCCGCGGGAACACAGCATCTGCTTCAAACTCTGACGCACGAGATCGGTTACGCTCTAGGTCTGATGCACACGACCAACCCGGACGCGGTGATGTACGCGTTCGCGCCCGATAAGTCGTTCCCCGTTAAACTTGGTCTAATGGACGTTCTTTCTATTCAGCATCTATACGGCGCTAAGAAAAGCGCCAAATTTCCGAGAACGACGACGACCGCGCCGCCGACGACGACGACCGCGCCGCCACCGACGACGACAACGACGACGACGAAGACCACGACGATGGACGTCGAGACGGATCTGTGCACCCTGCGGCGCCCGGACGTCGTGCTGGTGTCGAACGGCCGATTGTACGTCGCGCACGAACGACGCCTATGGTCGGTCGATCTCGACGGTAAAACCTACAAGAGGCCATGCTGCTGACGGACTACATGAATTTTCTCCCCGAGAACTTTACGCGTCTAACGGCCGCGTACGAGACGCCCTCGGGCGGTCTCGTGCTGTTCGCGGACAGAAGAGTCTACATGGTCACCTATCCGCGTCTGGCGCTGGTGCCGACCTGGCCGAGATCCTACGCCGAACTCGGAATTCCCGCGGACGCGAGGATCAACTCCGTGGTGAACACGAACAAAGGGCGGACCTTCGTGATATACAACGATCAGATCGTGGGCAAGATGGACGATTGCTCGATGAGAATCGTAAAATTTTACACGATCGAGAAGATATTTTCAGGGATACCCTCCGGTGTAACGTTGGCGTTTCGGTACACGGACGGTAATCTGTATTTCGTCGGAAGGAAACAGTTCTACAGATTCAACGACTTCACGAGGACCGCAACGGCGGCCGGTAAGTTCGACCTGGGGATCCTCAGCGTCGCTTGCCCGAGAGACGGACTGCTGCAGCAATTGCGGAATCTCTTGAATCGATTCGTCAGAATGGACGCGCTCGCAAGCGGCGATAATACGTCGGAGAAGAGGGAGTAACGGGAAACGGAGCGATAAATCGCGGTTTCGCGTCACCCTTGAATCGGCAAGGAGGGTTGCAATATATATATAAACGATCGTCCCCTGAGAATGCCATCAGTCTCGCAACGACAAGTACTCGACGCCGCAGCCCACGCTCCTCAAGGCGCGCTACTCGGACGGCGACCGCGATAACGTCGCCGGTGGAGCGATAAAGAGAGAGTTCGACGAGCGACCGGCGGTACCGAGCCAGAGCGACGAAGACGCGAGGAAAAAGACGTAAGTCTCGACGCGATTCTCGTCGTTGTCGCGATTCTCGTAATTCACCATTCTCGTCGTTCACAGACGCGTCGGAAAGCACCCGCCGCGAATTCTGGGAAGGCAATACCAATTGACGAGAACGGGAAACAAGTTCGTCGAGGTCGGTATCACCGTAGAACTCCCCTGCTGCGTAACCGTCGTCATAGGGGATTGCCACGGCAAGGAGATATCGCTCTCGCCCGAGACGTGGAGAGAGTTTCTCGACCAGAGACGCGTCGTGCTGTCCCATCTGTGCGGCAGGAGCGAGAAGCGCATCCCGCCGCCGATATGTCGCGCCGACGGAAACCTGACGCTGCGATTTGGAAGGATGCAAAATCAACCGACCCTGCGCATAGAAACGTCCACGACGCGCCTTATCGCGTCGGCGAGCACGGCGCTTTTCCTCTTCGATCTGGAACTGTGCATCAACCGCGTCATCGTCGCTCTGTCCTCGATGACCGGTAAAGTCGACTCGAGGCTGTCACGCTTCCTTGCCATCGCGGCCACCATGGCGAATCCCGCGAACATCCTGAGGGCGATACGCGAGAGCGAGACGTTCGACCGCAACGATATCGTCGATTGCGAGTTGGCCGTTCTGTGCTTCAGAAACGAAATGTAACGAGAAAAAACAATAAAGAGAGAGAGAGAAAAACAAACCTCGTCGTGTGTCTTTCATTTCTTTTCCTATTATCTAAAACCAGACGGGAGGGAAACGGGAAAATAAAAAGATGCAAATTTTTTTCAGATACGTTTTTATTTTTTTTTCGCGAGATACATCTCTCAAAAGTTGCCTCGCCCGCTCTCGTAGGTGAGATTCTTCGTTTCCTTCTGGATCCCCGGAACATTCTTCAGATCGTCCGCTACGAGATCCATCAGTTGCAGTATCAACCGCCGCTTGCGATCTGTGCGCGAGAGAGAGGTGAGAAACTGAGATCTCACCTTCGCGTATCTCCACCATTCGCGCTTGTCCCTGCTGACGATGTCCCTGACGTCGAAGACGTCCATGCGAATCAGCTGAGACCCGATCTCCCCCGGCGACCTGAGGGTGAAGAGTCGTCGGTCTTTCATGCTCGAGACCTACTGCGGTACGCGATCCAGATCACGGTCCGACGACAGATCGAACAGCGCGTCAAACCCACCGCCGCTGTTGTCCTCCTCCTCGCGTGGCTCGTTCGCGGCGTACGCGTGATTTGTCGACGCCGCGAGAGCGTCGACGGGGGAATCCGACGAGTCCACGCGCGACGTGGTGGCCTTGACGACGGTCGACGGACCGTTGACGTAGCTCTCGTATTTGTTGATCCACTCGTAGAACGTATCGTGCGTCATCAGGCCCTTAACTAACGACGAGTACACCTTCGACGGAAATTGGGCGCGAACGAAACGATACATATCGTCCGCGAAACAGGTCGGACTCACCGGACCTTCCTTCAGCCACAATCCGTAGAGCTCCATGATCGCGCTCCTTATCTCCTCACCCTCGCGCGCGCGACGCGCGCCGATATTTCTCTGATTCGTCAGGTATCTCGGCACGCTCCCGAAAAACTCTCTCAGGTTCCACGTCGCCGAGCGCTCCGATCTCCATATCTCGTTCAACAGGTCGATCAGGGCGAAGGTCGGCGATTCGACGTCCGTAAGCGCGCCCACCTGCAGCGAATCGTCCAGAATCGCCATCATCTCCGCGTCCTTCTGCTGACTCTCCGCGACGTTCATGTCGACGTTTTTCTCGCGCTCTGATGGACGTCTCTCGCGCTACCCGCGTTTTATACAGCGCTCCGACGAGATTGATCGGTCCAATAGGAGAAAGAAGCGCGCGCTCGAGAATGACCACATCTCTCGTCCTTGAAAAAAACCCCGTCGTCGCCACCCCGATAAAACCCGACTCTAGGGCGCGTCGCTATCTCACCGCGGCGACCTCCGTTCGAGGAGCGCGCGCTCATCTCTCTCGTCCTTGAAAAAAAAACCCTGTTGTCGCCACCCCGATAAAACCCGACTCCAGGGCGCGTCGCTATCGCCCGACCTCGAGACTCGCGCCAGTGCCGTCGTCGCCACCCCGATAAAACCCGACTCCAGGGCGCGTCGCTATCGCCCGACCTCGAGGCTCGCGAAAAAAATCGTGCCAGTGCCCGGGGAAAAAATCTCAACGATCCGCCCTTGGGCGCGGGGAGGTCCGCTGCGGTAAGGGGAAAGAAAATTTCCCCTTGCAGCCCACCTGCCCCTCGCCCACCGCTTACGGCTTCCCCCACGCCCCGCCGCAACCCGTCCCGACCCCCCTGAAGTAGCTCCCGGTGCTTTAAGGCTAGTACTGTCCACCTACTCATTTCTTTTTCCTGCTCACTGGTAAGCTGGTTATCCGCGTGCAAAATAATTTGCACAATTAGATTAGTGCAATAATTAATATATATTTATTAATACACTTTAATTTCAAGTACCTCGAAAATAATTGGTTTTGTCATCTTGCCGAATGAACGCTTCAAACTTTCCTCATCTGCGTCAACGATAAAATTATCGTAATATTCATCATAGTTTTCTGCAACTTTGTGTCTAGTAATATCCCGGCTACATAATAATTCCCATGGTAAAAAATTGTCTAACGAGGCTAAGTCAGATTGATTGGTGACACGTTTAAACCAATCCAAAGTTACAACATCGTATTTTCCACTGTTTATTACTTCTTTCCCTCGTATCTAAAAAAGGAATTTGTTCTATTAGTTCGATAACTATTGGATGTATTCAAGCTTGAGTGTCGCGAGAACGTACGTAGCACATGTATATATATATATCCTACCGTTTTATCATTGCTTACTATCACGCAGAAAGTTGTATTCATTGGATTTTGAAATATTTTTGCGCTATGCTGCTGCAGTATTTCTTCAATCTGCTCTTTCGGCAATTCATCGGTGCCATTAATCACGCAAATTTCTTTTGTGTCTAATAGTCGCGTGAGTCGTACTACGCGCTTGCTGTACATCTTTTGACTCGCTGTCTTTTCTAATTGAATGGTATAAAATCATAAGTAACATAATTTTGGTATTCAATATTTGTCAAATAATAATAAATTGTTTGTAACCAACCTGACTTTATTCGACACACGGGCGACGCAGCTGAAGGAGGCACGCACACTAAGAAACAGTCTCGATTGTCTCGAATCTTCAATTGCTTTTCTAAGTAAGAAACTCTCATTTTGAACGCAACCGTCTTGTCGTTGATCAGCTTGTCGCCTTGAGTTCGCGAAATTATATTCACGAATATCTACTAAGATATTTCGGTACTGGCATTCGACGCTCTCCTTTTGCCAAATCCAGTACGGAGATAATTGTAAAATATTGAGATAATTGTAAAAATCCTAATAATAATATCTAATAATAATAGAATATTATTATATTATTTAAAAAAAATTTAGTATTATATCAAGAAAAAAAAATTTAACAGGCAAATATAAATAATCCCTATAAGGACCCAATTATATTATATTAGTAGGTATACGTACTGTTTACCCGCTCGAGTTATCAAAATGACCGTCTGACGACGTTTGCCTGGATATAAGGCTGACTAGCTTAATAAAGGACTTAATTGATGATGTACTATTAGCTTCACGAAACTTTTATATACATTATAGGGGTACAACTTTTATTCGATTAAGCACATGTACATTATCTCGATCAGCACCTAATTATATAACCCTATCAAACTTCTGATAGAACAAGACTAACATGTCCTAATCGGGGCCTGTTTATGTAACCCTATAAAATTCGGCGTTTGTAATTACTATTTTTCGATAAGGCATGTATACAGGGTCCTCATCAAGACCTGATCAGAATACTTAATTAAATTTACTTTCAACCGTGTTATAATTAGCCCGATTGAGTAATAATAAGGACCTAATCGGGTTGGCCTTAGTAAGGCATGCCTTAAGAATACCCGGTCAGGTCCTTATGATATGTCGGGCCAATTTCCAGTCGAGATATTACTTGTTCCTAGAAATTAGTTAACGAGTTTATTATTTGTTAATTAAATTTAAAAAAAGTATAATAGTTTTTATTGCTTAAATTTTAGTAAATTTATAAAAAGATACAGTGATTTACTTTTCTTGTATTGTATGAAACAGACGTAAGGTAAAGATACCAATTCTCGGACACGTACCTATGTCTGGACATCTTTATCATTTATAAGTATAACGCAAATTAATATCAAAAATAAAAATATTATTCTTGTTTATATTATTTTAAAAAACTTTAGTATTAAAAAATATTTTTATCTTTGTTATTAATTCGCGTTATACTTATAAATGATAAAGGTGTTCGGACATAGGTGTCCGGGTATTGGTACTTTTACCTTATTTATTCATTTAAAGACAATTGTACAAAGTTAATAATAATAATAACATAACGAAACTATCCTTTTGGTTTTTACCGAGAATGTTATTACTGTTTGAGGAAAGAAAATAATTACCCAGATAGCACATGGACGTCCTATGGACGTCCATTGGACGTTCGAGTTTGGACATCCGGACGTCCGTAAAACGTCCGAATAAAGTCCGGCGTACATCCATAGGACGTCCATAGGACGTTCGGTTTTCACAACTCAGTCCATCCATAAGATATCCAAAAAGGACCTAAAATAGACCTAAATTGGACCAAAAATAAACCTAAAAAGGACCTAAAATGGAACTAAAATGGACCTAAATTGGACCCGAAATGAACCTAAAGAGGACCTAAAAAGGATCTAGATTGGACCCAAAATAAACCTAAAAAGGACCTAAATTGGACCCGAAATGAACCTAAAGAGGACCTAAAAAGGATCTAAATTGGACCCAAAATAAACCTAAAAAGGACCTAAAATGGACCTAAATTGGACCCGAAATAAACCTAAAAAGGACCTAAAATGGACCTAAAATGGACATTATTTCCAGTGCTCTCTACTGTACGAATTTTTGCTAAAAGAAACATTCAAAAATATATATGAAGGAGAAGTTTATGAACAATAATAAATCTGAAATACAGAATTAATCCATATATTATATTACTTGTAAACTATATAACAGTTAAACTGTAAATATAGAATATATATGTATTTATAACATTTATAAATGAAACGCATTAAACTATATTTATTATTAAACGTATTAATTAAAACGCACTATTAAAAGCATTAAATTATATATTATATAGGTATTATATATGTATATATGTAGTAATTATGTAACATAAATTATCACATTATATAATCACGTACTGATAGATCCTAGGAAGGGGGTTGGGGTTAAAACCCCCTTTTCTAAATAAAAGTAATAAGTTTTATTGGATCTGTTTAAACAAATCTACGAAAAAAATGCATTAAAACAGGATTAAAAGTTTCACTACATCCTCGTTGACCCTGAAGTAAAAGCTAAGCGTGATACTAAGAAAAATCAAATCAAATAATTGTGCCAAAACCCTTCCTATTATCGACGTCAGTATCCGCTTAGTGCACATAAGTATATTATTTCGTATAAATTTCACGTATAACATTGAAAACAAATTTAAAGGCTATATAAATACAAGACGTTGTAAGTGTTGTCTCTTCTCAATGTTTGACTCATGGAATGCGATTCTCGGCGTTCTCGCGTGCCTTGATTTTTTAAACTTCTGCATCGTAGCGTTCTTTGGCTCTTTTGAGCCATTTTTTGATTGCTTTCTCCAATTCCAGTTTAGTGTATGCATTAGAATATGCAGCACCTGCAGCTGTAACAGAAGTAATTTGTATATTAGTATATGTTAAACTAATTTTTCAGTAAATTATTTTTACACTAAAATTTGAAAAAAAAATTTTTTGTTACTACAAAGCTATTATATTAAGTAATACTAATTAATATTTATTATTATTAAGCTTTAAAATCCAGCCGTGACCGAGAATGCCTGTATTATATGTTTCTAATGTTTAGCACATGTTGATCTTTAAATGTTTATGTATTAAAAATACACTTACTTAATAACATCTCTGCAATTCGGAGGTTACAAAATTTTCTTTTCAGTTTAGCGCCCAACCAACTGTACTGTTGTGCAAGTTTATTGCTAACCAACCGGTCCAAATTTCGTTTCATAAAATTATAAGAACTTGTGCCTCCTATTTTACAAGCTTCTGTACACTGCAACAAAACATCATATATTTGCATTATTATATACATAACAATATTCATGTTTTTCGAAATATGACAGTATCTTATGATTATGTACAGAGCATATATAAATTACCGAGCGTTCAAAATTATTTTCATTTTGTAAGAATTGCTCCACAGCCTCTTCGATATCTTCCACCGTTTTCAGAGGAAGATCAAAGGAAGAATAAATTGTATCTTGTTGCTTATTGTTGCCATCCAAATTCTGTCTCAGATTACCGGTTATTATAGTTTTTACTTCTCTCAAATCGTCTGCCATCTGCCACAACTGAGTTTTAAAGAAACTTTGTTGGCGAATAATTTCCTTGAAATATTTCGCATTATTTACAGAGGAAAAATATATTTAAATATTATATTCTATCTATTATTATACCCATCCAACAACGATAATGCTTCACTCTTCGAAAAAATACATACCACTATTATCTGGAGTAGATGACTGACGGGCATTGTTGAGATAAGCGTCATCATTGCGTACGTGATTGTTATTTAACAGTTCACGCGTATTCGGTATTTCTGTTGTTTTCTTAGATCCACTCGCATTTATATTTAAATTCGTCTTAATATTGGATTCTACAAAATCAATATTATATGTACGTACAACTTTACTTTATAGAAGATGATTTTTTCGTTCATACAACATGCAGCTGTAGTCGTTGGATATTCTATTTAAATAAAAGTGAAAAAGATCCTGCTTGCGAAAATTACTGGGTCAAGAAAAAAAAGAAAACGCGGAAAAAACCGCGTAAAAAAAGAGTTGAACGTATATACATATTACAATTAGTTAAATAAATGGAAATTGAATAAATTGCTTATTTTGTTAATGTACCTGTCATTTGCGGATGTTTTGGGAGGACGCTGTCAGACTCTTCTGACTCTTCACTAGAAGATTGTAACATGTCTGCTATCCCTATATTGTTTTGTACCACCTCGTCCTCTAAAAAAATTGAAAATATATTAGTATATTTATTTGGCAAATACATTACAATTATATTATAAAATAGACTTTAATATTAATACAAGACTTTATTATTAACTTTAGATAAATAATGTTTATTTATACTAGAACAAACCTTTCATCTGTTTTTGTTTTGTTGGGGCGCTATTATCGTCACTTTGCAGGTACAGTCGATTTTTCGTCCTTTTTCTTTTTGTGTCCACCTCTGAATTTAAATCGGATCCGGATGTACATTCGGCCTTTTTTGCTTTTTGTCTTGCCATATCATAGTTATCTAAAATTATGCAAATAAATGTTTACATTGTAGCAAACAGTAGCGATGAGATAACTAAGAAAATGTAACAATGCAATAATGGAACACGACGAAATGCGTCGCTTTTTCACTGCAAATATTAGGTTTGTTCGTGTTGCTTGAAATCGCTAAAAGTTTTTGTCTTTTGTAAAACAAGATAAAGGTCTAGTTTACACCGTTAAATCGGTTGGTACGCGTATCAAGTTGGTGCGGACTAAACATTTGATACATCCCTGTTTACACCGTTCCATCTCACAACAGGTTAGGTTAGGTTTTTAATCCAGATAAAGTCCAATGTTTTCAGTGATTTCGGTATTATTTTCTCATGTGTATATTCGAATTAAATAATATAATTTTAACATCTTTTTATATCTTTTATTTCTTTAATTTATACATCCTTTTGTATGTAACATTATTACAGCTTTTATATGTGTACAGTACACCACATATTTTATTATAAAATATTCAAAGTTTGTCTCATAAACCTACCACTAATTCACAGTTATAGTAATTATCATAATTAATATCGCATTTTGAGATTAATGGAAAAATATTTATATTTCCTGCATACACAACAAACTATTTATTTAATTAATGATTTATATTATATCTATAAATAAAAACGACTTTTTAAGAACTTGTAAAGAACAAAGGAACTTTTTGGAAACTATATCACAAGTTATTAAACAACTTATAATTATTAATTCATCTTGTACCTATAAAATATTCTAACTTTAACCTCAATCTAACAACAGTCAGCAGCGGCGGTATACGTACTTGATCCAATTCGAATCGAATCAAGCGTTTACAGCGCGCTGACATCTTTTGATACGCGTATCAACTTGGTCTGATACTCGCGATTGAGGAGTATCAGACCAGAGCGCACTAAAGTAATCCGCGAGCGTTTATACCGAGCGTATCAAGCGATTTGATACGGATATAGTACTTAATACGCGTACCAAGTGCTCGGTGTAAACTAGGTCAAATATATATTCGGACGTTGGAGAGAGAGAAAGAGAAAGCAAAGATTCTAAGTGTAAAAAGTGTAAGCAACACAAACAGACCTATTACAACAGGTATTATCGTACCGGAAGGTCACTTCAACGTCATCTGTATATCTGGTCGACTGTGTATCTTGAAACAAGAGAAAAATTACAAAAGTAAACAGATTTACTAGATTTCGACCAATGAAATCGTACTCCAGTGAATTTCCTCACTTTTTTAATTTTTACTTTATTTTAAGATACATAATCGACATCAGCTGTACCTTAAAAATAAAGAATCGTATCTCCATTATTATTAATTCAGAGAAAATAAGATTTAAAGTGTAAATAGAACAATAGCGTATTTTTTAAGATATAAAATAAAAGAAGCAACTTGATTTATTGAGTTCTTAATAAAGTAATTTTTTACAATTAATTTTTAATAAAGTAATTTAACTGACATGTTTAATAGTACAACTACCAATAACACCTGACCAAAATTAAGGCACTATGAAAATTTTCAATACAACTTTTTCTAAACATTGTATCTTACAAACTAGTAATAATAGATATGACTTTTATATATATATACATTATACATATATAATAGAGATTAAGACCTTTTATATATATATATATACATATATATACACCAATATACAATTTAACCTCCTAGTATATTGAAAAATGTATTAACTCCATTTTGAGAAAACTAGAGATACAATCCTTTACCTCTAAGGTACAGATATGTATATTACTTCATTTGTAGGAAAATAATATTAAACTTTTTTTTTAAGTGAAACATATTACTAACCGTACTTGCTACCCCGAAATGTGGTAATGTCGTAACATGGCCAACATGTATTACGTTCCGCATTTTTTCTAATCGCGGCGATAATCTGTTCATACTTAAATGGAGGCCAGTAACACTTGTGTTCTATCCAGCGCGATGGTACCGCTTCAACGGAGTTATCTGTCGAAAATTGTACTACCGTCCACGTCGGTTTCTCCATTTCTAGACAAGTAAAATATAAAAGCAAAAACGCAATTTTCTGACACAATTTGTAAAAACAGTTCTACGAAACCTAACGCGTCTTTAGAATACTTTTGATGTACCATATAAAGCATTAAAATTGAAAAATATTATTGGAATTTACAGCAACAAAAGAAAAAGAAGGATTTAATATTACTCAAGTACTTTACATGAGACAAATATTACTAAAGTAAAGGCTTTTGTTATCTATGATTGTGCATGTAAAAAAGGAAAAATAATGTACGTTTCTTTGTATTTTAATCTAACACATTTATTCGCGATTTGGTTCAAATCCCAAGTCTGTAAATTGCCGAGATCACGTACTTCATAAATATTTAATTTTGAAGATTTGCAGGGTTCCGTATAAAAATCTGTAGGTGTCTTGTACTTTTTTCCAATTATAACAGTATTTTCGTTATTAGAAGCAAAATTCGAGATAATTACAATACTTCCATCCAGCAAATAACAACAATTATCTGGTTCTTTATTTGTTAATGAAAATTTTTCAAATTTAACTTTAGCAATCTGATTATAGTTGTGACAATTGATAAGTGGACCATTAAAATGCGGATTTAATAGTTGAGGTTTATTGCATTGTCTTAAGTTTAAATTAGGATTTATATAATTATTTTGTTCGCTTATCCGGCAAACAATTTGCTCTAAAGGCTTATCATTTTTACGTATCATTTTCAATATTGATTGCATATAATTTTCAAATGGAAAAGCGCTGAAATTTTGCAATAATCCAAATTTTTTCACATCATCATAAAGATGTAATAAATTATGTGTATTATGCGATGCATTTTCTTTACCGTACAGAATAATAAATGTTTCAACGTAGTATCGTAATAATAATTTAGCATCATCTAAATACAGTTCAATATGCTTTAAACTAGATAAAATGGTGACAGCTGTATGTAAAGTTATAAAATTTAAATATTTATCATGACTTAGTATATTTTTTAATACGACCGGCCCTGTATACAACAAAAATGTCCTATATTCTGTGGCTTTCCATCTTTTACTTTCTAATAATGATCTTGGTTTTCTATTAAAATCACGTGGTATATTACATTTTTGCTCTTCTAATAACGTTGATATTATTGATTTTTGTTGCGTTGATAATTTAGCACGAGGTGGTCCATGACACAATAAAGAAACAATTTTTTTAGCTTCTCCCAAAAAAAGTAAATGCATTGGATCTGATGGAAAATTATATATCATATCTATATTCGGAATCAATTCTAATATCGATGTACCTGTATGGTGACCTGGCTGTGATTTCAGTCTAAATTTTTGGTCTGTTCTTTGATTGACAATGTCTAAATACGGAAAGCACACTCTATTGAGATAATATTTACCTTTAACTTCACATTTTGAACACGAATAAAAACCCGAATGACTTTTTGTATATTTTATAAAAGATTTAGCTGGTACATTACAAATAAAAGCTTTAATTTTAAACGGATAAGTTATTCCATTAAGTGTTATACCATTACTAATTAAATCTTGAGCTTCATTCACGAAACGTTGTAAAAAACTATTAGCCTCCGCAGGCTTTTCATACCCATGATAAATCCCAATAATGCCAACATTGTTATAATTGTCAGCCAAACTGCATAAAATAGGATACACTTGACTCTCGGAACTTTTAGACAAAGGTAAACCGTCAATATTTATGATAATTTCAATTATTTGTGAATTTTGAAAAGAATACGATGTTTTTACAAGTTTTTCCACGCAATGTCTTATGCCAAAATGATAATAACGTCCCGGTTCAACTTCATCTGCATTTACTTTCCTCAGAGTGCCTAATAAAGTACGGGCATCTCGAGGGAGTTCTGGATATTTTTATTTCATATGTTCTAACAATTCATTTAGTGCGACATGAGTTACTCGATTTCTAACAGCCCATCCTTGTAAGAATTGTGATGTACAACTTACAAAATCATTCTCACGACGTTCAAAATTATTTAAAAAATTGCGATTAACTGCACCATCATCATTAATATAGCTATCAATATCATCTTCATCATTAGTACTGTCGCTATCAAGGGCCTCTTCTCTCTCATCATTATTTATTGGTTCATAATTATTTTTATTATAATTATCATTATCGTTATCATAATTATCATTATCATAATTATCATTATCAACGGCACATGTTTGCAATAAATTTTTATCCAAACCATTTGAGTAAGTCGTGTTTAGTTTATCTTTCTGAGGCATTAATGATGATACATTATTAATACTTGCTACTGAAGATGTATCACAAACAGATTGCACGATATCAATAGATGCATCAGCTATCTCTTTTGCACGTTTATAATATTTTCTTTTTATTTTAGGCATTTTTTAGAACTATAATATATCATTTATAATACTCACTTTTGGATTGTAGAACTTGTACAAAATAACCTTTGGCAAAATACAAAACGAAAGTTGAGGGCAAGGCGGTTGCCGGCCTTTCGATGAGACGGGGCGACGGACAGAGGTAGGCTAAGAGGCAAAAAAGACGTAAAGGAGAAAATAATTAATAAAACTTCACTGCACCGGACTGCACAATCTGCGTTTTACTTACAAAATAAAGACCTAATTTATTAATAGCTATATAATTCTGCTGCTATAACCTAATTTTCTTTGTCATACTTAAAACCATATATTATTCACGTATATAAAATTTTAATAAAGGCTGCTTACAACCGTTTTATTGCGAGTAATAAATGTTAAACTTACAATTGTATATTCGACAAAATGCGAAACGAAGGAGGACAAGGCGGTTGCCGGCTCCAGCTGGCTCTTCGATGAGACCGATGAGACGAAGTGACGCGTAGAGGTAGGCAGAGAGTCTATTGCATACCCAATAAGCACAAGTACGTCTTATGTACGTACAATGGACATCCATGTCGGACATTGTGTACATCCACTGGACGTCCATATTAAGTATGACGGACGTACAGTGGACGTCCATTGTATATCCGTTTGCAACTGGGCTGGACATCCATAGGACATCTGTTGTGCCGGTACCGGGGGTTGAGCTCAGGGCCGGCACAAGGATTCGAGAATTCCGGATTGGGGGAGAGATGCACACCACGGAGTATTCAAATAATTATAACTGAGATATTTCTTCAATAAATATCTTTACTCAAATGATTTACAATTGTTAACGGTCTTTATTTCTTTGTTCAGTTCCCGAGATTATTCTAAGTTTGTTAATCAGTAAAAGTGACCGCACGTATACTTCAGAATCTTATAGCAGACTGCCCGCCCGATCTTCCGAATCGGCGGCATTTATAAGGTCGGCACGACGTTCTGTTGCTAACTCCGGGGCTCCCGAGTTAGCGTTGACTTTTCGTCGTCAGCGCTCTGTGCTGACCTTCGCATCAGCGCTTTCGGTAGACCTGGAGTCGGACGCTCTGGGTTCCGGTGTCGGTTTGCATCGGATGATCGTCGTCCGATGCAAACGTCAGATTTTTGGCGGATTTCATATTCGACTTCCGTTGCTAGGTTCGGATTACTTATAGGTTACATAATTAATACTTATTGCGTTGTGCGCTCACAACATCCCTTCCCCCGCGGAAAAAGAAAAACTGAGGATTACGAAGTTTTTCGTTATTATTTCTGCGCGTATTTCTTTTTCCTGAGAGGTTACAATCTAAATATCTTATTTCCAATCTGTACGCTACGGTTTCGTCCTTTAAATGTTTAATGGTTTCTTCTTTTCTTTATTATGTAAATGATTACAATTATAGTGCCTACTACGATTATAGTTATTGTTGCAGAACCTACGGGATATACAATGTTCTTGTTCGCAAAAATACTTGGTTGGTTATTTTCCACTTCTTTTCTGATTTCATCTAAACTTAAACTTAATTTTATTAATTCCGACGGGTCTCCAATTATCGGTTCTAAGTTTATTTCTCTTTCGGACTCTAATTTGTTGTTTATAATTATACTCTTTTCTATGGTATTAGTTACATTGAATTCTGGTAAATACATTTGTACATATTTAGTATCAATACGGTTTTTTGTTTCTAAAGTTATATCTGGTGTAGTTAATTTACAGTTATTACGCAATGTTATTTTTCCGGTTCTTTTTATTTTAATTTTATTTTCTGGGAATTCGTTACATTGAATTATTATTTCTGATGCTTTCGGAGTGGAATATAACCATGTTTGAGGTTCGGTTAATGTTATCCAAAATGTTACATTTGATAGGATGTGACGTTGTCTACGGTTTTCTATATATCTAGGCGCTCTTACAAAAAGTTGCACCTCGCTTGGTGCATTCGCTGTTATGAAATACAAAGGGGAATTTTGATCGCATATATATTTGGTATTTTCTCGTATACATTTATTTAGGTCACTTTCTTTTAATATCAAATAATTATGGTTTTCTCTGTTTATTCCTACTAGGGTGTGTGAGGGTTCTAAAAGTGTAAATACATTATGGTTGTTGTGAATTGGAACGGGTGTAATTTTTATTATTTCATATACCGGATAGGCTACTATAGGGAACGCGAAAATAGTATATACGTTCGAATTTTCGTAATACGCACTTATGCTTACATGTTTTTCGATAGTGTTCCAATTCTTTGTTTGGATTTTAAAAGGGAAGTGTAATCCTCCTGTTAAGTGTGAGGTTGCTTTTTGTAATTCTATGATTATATTTTCTATTGGCAGTACTCTTGTAAGCAAAATGTTCTTTTTCGTATATGTTAGATAGTCTGTAATGTCATTTATGTCTGTCGTGAGGTCAGATAGGATGGTGGTTATTATCAGCAGTTGTTCTTCTATTTCCTCTTGATGTATGAATTTGTCTTGCAATTTCCTCGTAACATTTGCCAGTAAATTTTCGTTATTTGAAAGTGTTTTCTCCAATTTTTCTATGTGGCCTATTGTTGAATTGATGATTTTCAGCTGGTTTTTTGCTGCGTGTTGTAATGTTTGTTGCTGATTATTTAGCATCTGTAATTGTTCGTTTATAATTTTTGAGTCTTCTGCATCCATGGTGCCAAATAACGTTTTGCTTATCTGGCCGACGGCATCGACTAGGCCTCGTTTATTAACAGGTGATTTGTACATTATATTTAGATGTTCTAAGGTACGTGTCGTCTTGTCGTTTTCCTTTTTAGTTATTTGGAGAGCCTTCTGACATGTATTTTTTATATTACCCAAAGCATGATTGCAAAGTTCCTCGGTTTGTTTTATGTATTTTTGTAGCTGTTGGTGTCTAATGCTTATTGCGGTTACGTCTATTCGCATTGCTAATTTCCATGTAGTTTTCGTTTGCTGCAGGTGTCCTATCTTCTCAAAGTAGATACCGGGCTCGTTGCTAAACGGTGTTATTTCATACGGTGGTATGGGTTGCGCTCCTGTTGCGAGGTATTGATAAAGAACGAGCATCCTGTAATCAGAAGGTGCATGCAGTTTCTTTTTTTTTTATCTCGTTCTCTTCTGATAATTTAATGGTGGTCGTCTTAGATTCTGCTGTCTCGCAATTTTATTTATCTCTTTTGTCTTGGTGAGTTTTATTCGCCTCAGTCTGAGTCTGTCGGTTGTGCCGTTTAGTTCACTGTCTGACTCTATTAACAATTAAAAAAATTATGCCTCCGACAGGATCGGATGTGCCAATGTGGTTTGAGCGTGACTTTGAAATAGAAATTGAGGTCGAGGAGCCTCAGTTGGCAGTGTTCCCTTTGGAACCTCTTCGCGCTTGGTTTATGCGGCATGCATTTGAACCTGACGGCGGTTTTATCCTCCCTTGGCCTATTCGTGGTCCTGGTCGAGCGGTACAGGAAATTCTCGCGGCTCGACAAGCACGGGAAGAACGGCGACGTTTTGCGGCTGTTATGCGGGGTCGGCGTTTTCCCACCGACGATGGTCGGGTGATGCGCCCCCCTCGCCTTGATTTACCAGTCGGGGTAGGACATGGACGTCCCATCCTCCAGGACTGAGGTAGGATTGTTTTTATTTTGGTTTTTATTATTTTTGGGGAACGCTTTTGCTTAATTTTCTTTGTATCTCTTCTCTTTTTATTTTATGCTTTTAGTCTTCTATGAATGCTTTTAGACGGTTTGCGTGTACGCGTAACGTTTTACGTCCCTTTTTGATTACGTAATTTACCTCATTAATTTTTTCCATTATTATGTACGGTCCGATCCACTGCGTTTCTAACTTCTTTGATCTTCCTCGCCGAACCGTTTCATCAAATAATAAAACTTGGTCTCCTACTTTAAATGTTTCTATTTTCGTCTTTTTGTCGTATTGATGTTTTGCTTTCAGTTTCTCTTGTTTCGTGTGTAATCTAGCTATTTCGTTAGTCGCGCGTATCCTTTCTCGAAGTTCTTGCGCGTAATTATCGTACGTATACGTTAGTTTTGGGGGCTTTGTTAAGGCTGTAGGTAAAATAGCTTGGTGACCGTACACTAACTCGAACGGTGTAAACCCTGTTGTGGTATGGGGTGTTGTATTGTATGTAAACATCGCGTAAGGCAGCCATTCATCCCAATCTGTTTGATCTTCATTTATATAATGTCTCAGATATTCGGCTAATGTGCGATGTGATCGCTCCAATGCTCCGTTGCTTTCCGGATGGTAGGCTGTTGTTTGTATTTTTTCAATTTTTAATAATTTACATACGTTTTTAAACATTTCACTCGTAAAGTTTGTGCCTTGATCCGTGAGTATTTTCTCCGGTATTCCGTGTTCCAACACAATTTTAGTGATAAAAGCTTTTGCGACCGTGGCTGCTTCTTGATTTTCTATTGCAATTGCCTTACTGAATTTTGTTAAATTATCTTGAAATGTTAAAACGTATTTATTCCCGTTATTTGTAATAGTCAATGGTCCTACAATGTCGAGGGCGCATTTTTCGAACGGTCTTTGTGGAGTATCCGTGATTATTAAAGGCATTCTCGTTTTTCTGCTCAGTTTATTCTTCTGGCAGTATTCACATTTATTTATATACTCTTCGACGTCCTTAGTAATTCCATTCCAATTGTGAATTAATCGGATTCGATTTAGAGTTCTTGTGACTCCCTGGTGCCCTCCCATAGGTGAGTCGTGATATTCGTGTAATATTTGCATCTTATCTTCTTCCGAGTATTCTCTCGGTGTTTCCTCTTGATGAACGTTGTAGACATGTGCGTCTTCCGCTATCGGGTTTCGGCTTAGTGCGTCAGCATTTGCATTCATTTTTCCTGCCTTATGAATGATCGTGTAGTCGTATTCTTCCAGCTTGAGTCTCCATCTTATTAATCTTGAGCCGGGATCTTTTACGTTAAATAACCATATTAATGGTCTATGATCTGTAATTATTTTAAATTTCGTTCCATATACGTATGGTCGGAAATGCTTTACGGCCCATACGATAGCTAATAATTCCTTTTCCGTTGTATTATAATTTTGTTCCGCCTTGTTCAGTACTCTACTGGCGTAAGCTATCGGCCTATCTTGTCCTACTGTCCCTTGTGATAATACGGCTCCGATTGCATAGTCGGATGCGTCTGTAGTTACCAAGAACTCCTGGTTAAAATCTGGGTAATTTAATATAGGTGCAGTAGTAAGTTTTTCTTTTAGTGTTTCGAACGCCATTTGTTGCTCGGCTGTCCAAATAAATTTTTCTCCCTTTTTTAATAATTTTGTTAAGGGTTTTGCTATTTTAGAAAAGTTTTCAATAAATTTTCGGTAATATCCAGCGAATCCGAGAAACGTCTGGACATCTTTTGGTCGTGTGGGCGTTTTACATTTTATCACTGCTTGTATGTTGGCAGGGTCTGGTAGTATTCCGTTTTCCGAAATAATGTGCCCTAAATATAGTACCTCTTTACGCAAAAATTCGCACTTATCGGGTTGAAGTTTCAAACGATATTTTCTAAATCGCTCCAGAACTTCGATTAGACGTTTGTTGTGTTCGGCTAACGTTGCTCCGAAAACTACAACATCGTCGAGGTATACGAGGCATTTAATACCTTCTAAACCCATTAATACCGCTATTATTGCGCGCTGAAAAGTCCTTGGCGCGTTTTTGAGACCGAAAGGCATTCGGTTAAATTCGTAGTGTCCATTGGGTGTAGAAAATGCTGTCTTCTTTTTATCCTTCTCGTGCATCGGTATCTGATGGTACCCGGATGCGAGGTCTAAAGTTGAAAAGTATTTTGCCCTTCCTAATTTGTCGTGTATTTCTGCAATGTTAGGCAATGGGAACGAGTCTCCTATTGTCAGGTCGTTAAGCTTTCTGAAATCGATGACAATTCGTAATTTTATTTTTCCTGAAACGTCAGGTTTTTTTGGTACTACTAATATTGGAGAATTCCACGGGCTTGTACTAGGGCGGATAATTCCATCCTCTAGCATCTTGTTAATTTGTCTATTTATTTCCTCCTTATGCTTCTCTGGTAAGCGATAAGGTCGGACGCTCACCGGCGCGCTATCTGCTCGCGTCGGGATCTCGTGTTTCACCGCCGGGGTACACGTTAGTTTATCGCTTTCTAAATGGAATACATCGTTAAAATCATTGCATATGTGCTCTAACGCCTTTCTTTCTTCATCGTTTAAATGATCCATTCTTAATTTATTGCGTAATTTTTCGCGTCGCTCTGTAATTGATTCGTGCTCGTTAGTCGCGTGTAAAGTGAATACGTCAGCTGTGTCGTTCACCTCTTCTAGAGTTACACGCGGTGAGTATATCTCCACTGGCTTCTCGGTGACGTTTATTATGCTTATCGGGCAAACAAAATTTACAGGTTTTACCATGCAATGTCCAATGAAAATTCCAGGAATAGGTTGTTCACGTTTCACAATGCCTATTCTATTTTGGTCTGCAATCGCTTGTACAATTGTTTCACTGCGGGGTGGTAATATTATCTTTTTATATGGTCGGAGCTTAAGATTTACTCCGCCAATTTTCAATACACTCTTTCCATGGAGACAGTCAGCTCGGTGCTTTTTGATAAAGTCGATTCCCAGTATTCCTTCATATTCCATCGGGAAGTCGTTGTTTACCACGTACATCGTGTGGCGTATGAATTTCTTTCCCAAGTTTATTGTGGCTTTTATTTTGCCAAGGGTATACAGCTGGTGTCCTGTTATCCCTGTCAGCGCGAGTTTTTTCTCACGCATTTGTGTATCGCCCTTCAGGTTACCTATTTTGATAAAGGTGAGGGCTGCTCCGGAATCAAGTAAAAAATTTATTTTTGCCGTTTTGGCTTCTTCCACCGGGAGTGTTACTAGGTCGAGATTATAATTTTTATCAGTTTTACTCCTCACTTGAGTAATCTGATACTCGCTCACGGCTCGTGCGGCTCGTGCCTTATTCTTTCTCTGTCTCTTTTCTTCTTCACTGCTACTGCTGCTGCCGCTGCTGCTGCTATACGATATTTCGTCGTCCTTGTCTGACGCATGCTTTCTTGCTCTCGCTGCTGCATTTACCTGTGGCTTTTTATTACCATCAGTTTTCAATTGGCGTGCCCTTTCTTTTTCGGGTCGGCCATTTAACAGCCAACATTCTTCCCGTCTATGCCCAACTTTTTTGCAGTGATTACAATACTTTTCTACGGTATGTATTCCGCTAGGCTTTTCGGCTCTCGGGAGAGAATATCTATTTGCATATCGGCTCGTACGGCATTCTTGTCCCATATGACCAAGCTTTCCGCATTTATGGCACTTTACTCCGACGCTTCGAGTTTGTCGGGCTTGCTCCTGACCGTATTTGCTTCGGTCGGTAGTATATGTCGAGCGCTGAGGAGGTCCTTTTAATTTCTCCTCTGACGTGGCGCCCAAAATCGCCGCTGTGAGGTTGGCGTAATTTCGCGATCGCACGATAGTCTGTATGTCATCGCGGAGTCCTAGCTGGAAATTTTCTAGCGCTAGCTCCTGTATCGTATCTAATATCGCTTTTCTTTGCTCGGACCCACCGCTGCCACCAAATTGTTGTGCCGGTACCGGGGGTTGAGCTCAGGGCCGGCACAAGGATTCGAGAATTCCGGATTGGGGGAGAGATGCACACCACGGAGTATTCAAATAATTATAACTGAGATATTTCTTCAATAAATATCTTTACTCAAATGATTTACAATTGTTAACGGTCTTTATTTCTTTGTTCGGAAGTATGTCCACGGCCTTCGATCATTGATTGATAAAGTTCCATAGATAATTTATCTACGCGGAGTCCGTATTCTCTCGCGCTTTCGCCCGGCTTTTGCCGGAGCATATTAAATTCTCGCTGAATATGCGTGGTGCTTCGCTTTGCTAAATAGCACATTTCTATTTCTTGCTTTAATTGAGCATAAGAACGTATGTCGCGCGTTTGGAAGTCGTACATCGCCTTTCCCGTTAGTTTTGTGCAAAGTATGGCCTTTAGTAATGACTTTTCTTCTGCGGGATTAATTTCGCTCATCGCATAGGTGCTTGCGTTTAGAAATTTTTGGACCTGACTGCGCGAAGTTCCGTCAATTTCCGGAATCATATCGCGGGCTTCCTTCAATTTAATGTACGTATTCACGGGATCGTGTTGGTTTCTGACGTCTTCCAACGTTCGTCCGTAAGTTATGTCGAATGGTCCGTTACTAGAAGCGCGTGGGACTCTGTGGTCGTCGCGTTCGTAATTCGCGGTCTCTAATCTCCGCATACGATCCTGCATTGATCGGATTTCTTCTAGTAGCTCACCAAGTACGGAATCCTGCATGCCTGGGCATTCTCGCGCAGGTTCCGACGCTCGATGTGGATTATTCGCGGGTGTCCGTTGGTTTACTGACCTTAAACGGTTTATTTCCGCGTCTACTTGCTCGGGCGATACCGGCATTTCGTTTGCGTCCTCGCGGGGTACATTCGTTTGAGCCGCTCTTCCTTGCTGACTCATTTTTCCGGCCGCGGGAATATAATCCTCTTCTTCCGGATCGAATACGCTACTATCGTAGGACGTTAGAGAAAACTCTCCTCTTCCGGAATTATTGCTCGGTGTATTGGCCGATGTGTCTGAACGTGCGTCACTTATTGTCGGGTGCAGTCTGAGTACGTCACTTGCGTCCTCGTTATTATTCGCGTTATTGTTCTCGTTAATATTGTTCTCGTTATTGGGGTTATCTCGGGGACCGTTATTATTTCTGGGTAAAAGACTATCGTCTAGGAAAGCAAATTCGCGCTCTAGTACGACGTTCGGGTGTAAGTCTAATACCGGCGAATCTTCATCCGAGTAATCTAAACTACGTCGGACGCTTTCTGCAATGTCGCGAACGGCTTCCTCTACGATTCGTACGGGGCCTATAGGGCTGACTCTAGGTGTTCGGCGCGTTGGCGCACTTTCGGCTCTATATAACCACGACGGATTACGGGCGGGGCTATCTCGCGTTTCACCGTCCGACATCTACCGTGCTATAAACTCTAATTCGCTCGGCGGGACGTGTTTCCGTCCTCTGGCATTTATCGCTTTATAACGCTTTACAATTTTTTATTGCGACTTACATTAGTAAACGCATGTTGTGTGTCGCTGCGCTGGTCGTTGACCGCTGCTTCGTTGCCTGGCTGCTTGGCTGCTTGGCTGGCGAGTCACCGTGTGGTAGGTCGGCGCCTTCTCCGGTGTCGTTGATAACACTCGGGGGCTGCTACCGGGTGCTTCCTTCGCTCTGGATCAGGATTCGGTCGCTCCTCTTAGGGTTGCTTCACCGCTTTCTCACGATCCGCTCTTTTGCAGATGAACACTCTCGATCTGGCCTCTCCTCCAAGGTGACGGAATCCCACCGCTGCCACCAAATTGTTGTGCCGGTACCGGGGGTTGAGCTCAGGGCCGGCACAAGGATTCGAGAATTCCGGATTGGGGGAGAGATGCACACCACGGAGTATTCAAATAATTATAACTGAGATATTTCTTCAATAAATATCTTTACTCAAATGATTTACAATTGTTAACGGTCTTTATTTCTTTGTTCAGTTCCCGAGATTATTCTAAGTTTGTTAATCAGTAAAAGTGACCGCACGTATACTTCAGAATCTTATAGCAGACTGCCCGCCCGATCTTCCGAATCGGCGGCATTTATAAGGTCGGCACGACGTTCTGTTGCTAACTCCGGGGCTCCCGAGTTAGCGTTGACTTTTCGTCGTCAGCGCTCTGTGCTGACCTTTGCATCAGCGCTTTCGGTAGACCTGGAGTCGGACGCTCTGGGTTCCGGTGTCGGTTTGCATCGGATGATCGTCGTCCGATGCAAACGTCAGATTTTTGGCGGATTTCATATTCGACTTCCGTTGCTAGGTTCGGATTACTTATAGGTTACATAATTAATACTTATTGCGTTGTGCGCTCACAACACATCCATTATTGGACATTTATGGATCTTAAATGGATATAAATTGGACGTACTTTGGACCATTTATGAATCTTAAATGGATATAAATTGGACGTACTTTGGACCTTTTATGGACAAAATTTATACCTTTACTGGACATATTTCGGCTTCTTATTATACGTGCATAATTTAGAATTAATTAGGTAATAAAATTAATAACGATTTAGTGAAAAACTGAAATAGTTTTATTTTATACAGTTTTATATTATCACAGTATACATATATATACTTATTATTATTACTGCACTTACAGTATCACTGCAGTATTTTGTAATACTGCAATACATTTATTAAATTAAACTATAATAATATTTATATATGTATATATAGCTACGTATAACTAACTCTTTTATAATCTATAATATTCTATATAAATTAATAATTTATATATATAAACTATATATATATATATATAAACTAAAATATAAACGAAAAAAAATATAAACCATAATAAAAAATGAAAGCGATAATGAGTTTCTCAGGTAAGTTATTATAATAAATGATTTGACCAATTAATTTTCAGCATCTGCCAACCTTCACGCGCAGTTTCTGCACCAGTAGGAGTTTCTCCCACAGTAACTTCTCGTGTATGCAATTAAAAATTATTTTCCTCAATATCATTATTATTCTCTCCACGTTTCTTATTATTATTATTACTACGTTTTTTGGCTCTTCTTAACCACTTTTGGATTGCTTCTTCGCACTCTTTATTAGTAGAATTTGGGAGGTTTTTTTTGACAGAACCTATAATATAAAAACAGGGTAAAAAATAATTAGAAAATTGTAAATAGTATAATTGTAAATAGTAAAATTGTAAATAGTAATTGTATATTGTATATTTGATAATCTACGAAGGAAGAATGATTTTAATAAAATCGTTAAATAAAAGATAATCGGTAAATAAAAGATAATCTAAAAAACTACTTACCAATTATCAAATCCGCTAATTTTAATTTATTAAAAGTTTTTTTGGCTCGCCTTCCCAACCAGCTATAGGTTGAAGCAAGGTCATTTGTTATTAACATTTGCAAAGCTCTTTGAGTAAAATTTTGCACAGAACTTCCACCAATTTTTGCAAGTTCATTCATCTGTAAAATTCAAAATAAAAATAATAATCAACTAAAATTTCATTAATTAATAAAGTATATTTGTAAAACTGCAATAAATATGTAACATATATATGTGAGAATAACACATTCATAAAAAATTACCGCAACGTTAAAATTGTTCTCGTCGTTTAGGTGTTCATCGACGCGGATTAGGTCTTCCTCGTCTTGTAACGGAAAATTAAACATTGTGAAGAATGAAGTTGTTGCTTCCTCCACTTCATGAGTCACCTTATTCGTAAGAATATGATTAACCGATGTGGTTAATTCGTGAAGTGAATCTGTATATTGCCACATGCTGGCTTTCAATATATTTTGTTGGCGGATGATTTCTTTAAAATATTTTTCTGGAAAAAAGTTTAATATATTTATTAATCGTGTCGAACATGTAATAATAATTCAATTTTATAATAAGATTAATGATAATTCTATCGAAAATAACTGTATATAAAATATATATATTACTCGCAATCGCAAAATTTGCCTATTGCCCGAATTTTTTAATCAATGCAATATATGGCTTAAATGTCCATAACGCGTTCTGAGTACTTTATTTCGGCCACAACGCGTTGTGTTTTCCAACGCTCAGTGGCCAAAATAAATATCCAGAACGTGTTGTGGACATTTAAACTTATCCATATCGCATTGGTTAAAAATTTGGGCAATGGGCAAATTTCGCGATTGCAAATAACATATACATACCACAGTTGTGTTTTATATGTATAGGACAACATTTACATTCTTGTTCATTAACATTCAATGGTTTATCGTTGTCATCTAAAGATTCGTTATTACCTACAAAATTTACAAAAAATACATTATTAGCTTTTGCATTTTGTAAAGGTGCTTAATAGTTGTGATTAATAATTATATATATTACAAAAAATAATTTACCAATCGATAAATTCCTTTCAAATTTCTCATTTCGAATTCTATTGTTATTAGTAGCTTCACTCTTTTGTTTCGGCTTTCTTTTACTTATAAAAGTACTGGTGTCTGGAAGAAAAAATTAGGAACTAAATGATTGAATGTTTTTTGAATTTATAAAGTATTTGCGACTGTTTTCTTTTATCCCTAAAAATTTACGTTATACTTTTATTTTAAAAAGATTTTAAAAAGTAAAATAACGCCAGATACTACTATGTCTCTTCATTTATAAGATAATTAATTTTTAACAAAATTTATATAATGTAGCAAATAAATACATGCATACGAACCATTCGTTAAATGTGGAGGAGTCGGCAATTTAGTCGGCAATTTATTATTATCGTCTGATGATGATAGACTATCCTCATCAAATGAAGAGCCGAACGTTTTTTTTATTATTCTCCTTTTGTTTCCGATAGATTCTGTTTCATTCTGTTTAGATCTGTCAGAATTTACATCGGACGAATATTCCGCCCGTTTACACTTTTTTTCTGCTGTTGAATAATCATCTAAAACAAAATAAATATAACATGACGACAATGCAATAAATAGATTTTTTGTCAATTGATACATAAAAACACAATAAGTAATATATTTACTAAAAGTTCCATTTCGTATAAGCCGAATAGGATATGAAGGCCAAGAAGTATCAAGTGCATCGTGATTTTTTACTGCAGCTTTCAACTTGTCAAGTGTAAGCGTCGGCCAATAACATTTGTCATTTAGTATCCAATTTGATGGAACTACTTCAACACAATCTTCATCAGTGAAAATCACAATAGTCCATGTCTTTGGCATTTTTCCTGCAAATTATTAACAATTTGTGTACGCAACTTTAAATCGATCATTTTAAATATTATAAATATTTCGAATCAAGCCGTTAACAAACAGAAGGGAATTCAATTTTTTATCTTATCGTAAAATTTATTTGTTAGGTATATATATTCTCAGAACAATTGAATATTATAATAATATTCTTTGGAATATTATTCATCATTTTTAAAAATACTGAGAAGTTAATATTTAAGAAATACATCTCTATTTTTATTAATTTTAATTGTAAAATATGATCTTAATAAATATAATCTAAAATAATTTTAATTGTAAAATATAAAAATAAATTGTAAAATGACATTTAAATAATCCTAAATTAAAATTTTTTTATATATAAAAGTAAAATTATTAAAATCTATAAAATTCAATTAGACGCGGAATGAAGTAAGGGAAAAATAACAAATTTATCTTTAAAATGTAATCTTATACATTTATGCGATATTTCACTTATATTCCAACTTTGAAGACCGTTAACAACGTTATCAACTAATTATATACCCAAATCAGAAGAATTACATGGTTCATTATAAAAATCTTTTTTTGAATTATATTTATTTCCAATTATTACTATATTTTTATCGTTACTAGCAATATTTTTAATTAAAACAATGTCACCATTATTTAAACTACAACAATTATTTGGATCTTTTATTTTTAGAGTAAAATTAGAAAATACAATTTTTTCCCATTGACTAGTACACAAAAATTGATTTAAAGGTCCGTTATCATGTTTATTGAATAATTTGGGTTTCATATTTAAATTATTTTCTTCACTTAATTCTGCAAAATTTTCTTCATATATACGATTAACTATTTGTTGCAATGGTTTATCTTTTTTTCTAATATATCCTTTTATCTTTTGCATATGATTTTCAAAGGGATAGGCACTGTATTCTTGTAACATTCCAAACTTTTTTACATCATCGCATACATGTGATAAGTTATGAATATTAATTGAACAATTATCTTTGCCATACAAAATTATATAACTTTTTACAAAATAATTAAGAAGAGAATTAGCGTAATCTAAATATCTAACATGATGGAGAGATGATAAAATAGTG
The DNA here is from genome assembly GCA_030770355.1 of Harpagoxenus sublaevis. NCBI lineage: Eukaryota > Metazoa > Arthropoda > Insecta > Hymenoptera > Formicidae > Harpagoxenus > Harpagoxenus sublaevis. Next base: position 13,506 of record JASTWR010001006.1, on the reverse strand, counting down.
ACAGCTACATGTAAAGATATAAAATTGAGATAATTGTCTCGATTAAGTACAGATTTTAAAACAACAGGACCTGTGTACAATAAAAATTGTCTAAATTCTGTAGCTTTCCATCTTCTACTTTCTTCTAATGATCTAGGTGTACGATTAAATTCTAAAGGGATATTTTTAATTTGATTTATTAATAAATCAGAAATTTGTGTAATTTGTGCAGGAGATAATTTTACTGATGGTTTACCAAAACACCACATACTCGACACTAAATGTTTTGTAACGCCTAAATCAAATAAATGCATCGGCTCGACAGGAAAATCACGAATCATATCTAAATGTTCGATTAATTCAAGATCAGAAGTTTTTGAACTTATGTGATGTTCTTCTTGAGATTTTGATCTAAATTCTAAATCGGTTCTATCACGGAATTTATTTAAATTCGAGAAACAAACTCTACCGTTAATATAATCCCCTTCTATAACACATTTTGTACATGAATAATAACCGGTATGACCTTTTGTATATTTAATAAACGCCTTAGCAGGTGTATCGCAAATAAAACCTTTAATTTTGAAGGGATAATTAAAACTTTCGTTCTCTTTATTTATTATGATACCGTGTGTTGACAAATCGATAACTTCGGCAATAAAATCTTTTAAAAATAAATTTGCTTCATCTGGCTTTTTTCCCCCGTGATATATACCTACAATACCTACTTTATTACGATTTTCAACTAAACTACATAGTATTGGCCACAACTGCTGATTCGAACTTTTAAAAAGTGGTAAACCATCAATATTTATGTAAACTTCTATTTGTTGTAAATTTTTTAACGTTAAAAATGAAGATAATTTCTGAATGCAGTTATTCAAACCAAACTGGTAATAATGTCCTGGTTCAACAATTTTCAATGTATTTTTTCTAGGAGTTTTCATTAATACGCGAGCATCTAAAGGTAATTCATCATGTTTGGATTTTAAAATAGCTAGTAATTCGTTAAGTGCGACATGAGTAATTTTATTTTTCAAAGCCCAAGTAACAAGTTGTGATTGTAATGAATATTTATTGGCTGTATTATTGAAGTCTTCGAAATTATGAATTGATTCGTTATTCAAAGTTTCTTCATTAATAAAATCATTGTTATTAGATGTATTGCTATCTGACTCTAAACTTTCCAATACATTATTATCTAATACATTATTATCTAATACATTATTTTCTAATACATTATCTAATTCAATATTATTATAATCTAAATCAGTGCAATTTAATTGTTCATTAATACTCATATCGTTTCTTATAAAATCAATATTATTTAAAGATTGAGCAAAAGCTTGATCAGATTCAACTAAATTTATCGAAGAATCCGTACTAGCTTTTGCTCGCCTGTAATATTTAGTGGCAATTTTAGGCATACTCACTTATTTTCAAAATTTCTTTGAACAATGTACCAGTAGCCCTGCACAACCTTTACCGCAGTAGTGCGATCTTCCAGAACTATCTAAAATAAAAAATATTTTAATTTATAGATTTTTAAGAGCATTTATTCTAAAAAATGTAAAAAATAAGAATGAGTTCATGATGCATATTTTAGATATTCATCATGAACTCATTTTGAGTCAATGCACTAACAATAAATCAAATACATGGATAGTACAATATATAAAAATCTGAAATATGTATTATATATGCCTAGGATATTGTTAAATTCGTTAGCTTATTAAAAACATCATCTAAATATATAAATTATTAATTTCAAAAATGTAGCAATGTGTTTTTTGTGAACATACAGCTATCTTCGAGCTGATTCTCAATATCGAACCATTTTCATAATAAAATATATTTATACGTCTTATTTTTAATATTATAATTGCGAATTATTATTGCGATAAGTAAGTAAATAAATATTATACGCTGCTTCTATTCTTGATAACGAAAAATATGTAATATCGTCATATAAAATGAAATATTAACTTTTTAGGTTATGACAATAAAAATCTGCTAAAATTATTTACTAAATACATATATATATACATATACATACTTACATTTTTTCGTATCGGTGTATCCTCACAACCTTTAGGTCTGTCTCGATCCGTTCGACAACCCGCGACACCGCTAACCGGATCAATCTCCGACGAGTCGTTCGTAATTCTTCGAAACACACCGCGTGTACCACACTTGGTTGATCTACACTATTTTTAAAATTATAATTGCGAATTATTATTGCGATAAGTAAGTAAATAAATATTATACGCTGTTTCTATTCTCTTGATAACGAAAAATATGTAATATCGTCATATAAAGTAAAATATTAACTTTTTAGGTTATAAGAATAAAAATCTGCTAAAATTATGTATTTAGTAAATACATATATATATAAATATACAAATACTTACATTTTTTCGTATCCGTGTACCCTCACAACCTCTAGGTTTGTCCTGATCCGTTCGACAACCCGCGATACCGCTAACCGGATCAAACTCCGACGAGTCGTTCGTAATTCTTCGAAACACCGCGTGTACCCACACACTTAATTAATATTCTACACTGCGACAATTGACACTACGTACGTACGTACGTATACCTGCATGCCTCTCTGCGAGAGAGCAACGTGATGCAGGTGAAACTATACTGAGTAGCCCAGAAATGGACAATAGACCAAGGGTGAACCGGTACGATACACGAGTAACACGAGTAAGGCACGAGCGCGCTCATCCCTGCACAAGCCCGCCAAATCTTAAGTCACGTGATCGCGCTCGACCAATCCGCGCAAGACTCGTTAATTATTACACGCCCGGGCCATGGTATCTGCACGCGCATGATCACGCCATAAAAAAAGACTGCTACGCATATATTATTATAAACATATTATATATATATATATAGACATGACGACGGAAAAGTTAAAATGCCTTACGTGACGGGAGAGTAACGCTATGCTTTACAAAACTTATTTTTGTGACAAAATATATGGATATAATAATAAATCCAAAATAAGTCCATGTACAAATGTCCATTGGATGTACAGTATATATCCATAAATTAGTTATATAAAGGGGATCTCAAATGGATGTCCACTGGACGTCCCTCTTTATTAGTCCAATGTACATCCTTATATGGATGTACATTGGACGACCTTATTATGTCCATGGACGTATGGTAGTCAAATGGACGTAAAACGGACGTCCATAAGATGTACGGCGCTATTTGGGTATTGATCTAAATACATAGATGCAAAAGATCGATGAGAAAATATAAGTATATATGTATACTTTACTGCACCGGATTGTATCTGCGTTGTATTTATAACCTATAATTCTGTGTATTTATAACCGGCCGATTTTTTTTCTTATCAAAGCTATTATTTTCACATATAATATACAACTTTAATATTAGGATACTTACAGTTTTACTGCGAGTATAAATAATGCACTTTTAACTGTATATTCCACAAAAACGCAAAGTGAAGAAGGACGAGGCGGTTACCGCCTTTTCGATGAGACGGAGCAGCGCGTAGAGGCCGAGTCAAGAGACAAAAGACGACAAATGCGCGCGAAACATTGAGGTCCACTACCGGACATTTATGGACGTCCAAATATGGGTTACTGATGTATGTCCAAAATCGGACATCCTATGGACGTCCAAATATGGGTTACTGACGGATGTCCAAAATCGGATATTTTATGGACGTCCATTTTATGTCCATGGACGTCCGGACGTAAAATGGACATAAAATGGACGTCCACAGGATATCCTGTGCTATCTGGGTATTGCAAGAGACACAATTAAATGAAATAAGCAATTTAGACAGTATTTTCAAAATTTGCTGAAATAACGAGTATTATTTAGTAAGTTTAATTTGCTCGATCGCAAAGCCTTGCGTTTTACTCGCTCAGGTCACCACATAATCCGCATGCTAACAACGATCAAAAGAGGACAAGCCCTCAGCAAACGAGAGTATCAGCTGTGCTTGTGCCGACTGTTCTTTCGCGTCTCATTAGTAACGAGCCTTCCGCCAAACCGCTAAGTTTGATCAGACTAATTATAGCAAAGAAGTAATAACTTGCATGAAATTATTTCTCTCAGCACTTATAAAAAATACTATTGTTCGCGCGCGTATGCGATTACAACGTATAATTAATTATAAATCTTATTCACTTAATATTTCTTTAATATTAATGTTATTGTACTAATATGAATTGTAGTAATCTCAATGTTTCTTTGTAATCTACAATATTAGCGTTAAAATTTTAATGATTTAAAGATTTCTTATTTTTAACGCTTATTTATTATCATCATTAATTTGAAATTAATATCATGAAATCGCGCGCGGTAACATATGGAGAACACATACAATCTTTTATCCACCGCGCCCGTCATGTCAGTGCAGCATGCTGAAGTGCGCGCTCGCTAATACTACCGCACGCGCCTCATGGACAGGTGTCCGTCTAAACTTCGTCTGTAATTGGCTAGCTTTTAAACCCTTATATCTCAAAAACTACTGTTTGAAATAAAAATTTACAAATAACTTTTTTTACTTAATTTTTTGAGAACTTTCTTGCTATAATATTTTGAGTCGCAAATTTTGGGACACCCTGTATATAGTACAAGATAGATAATTGTAAGGCCATCCACCAACACGTAGAGACAATAATTAGATTCGGAAAGCACAAAACCCAGAGTCAAGATGAATTCATGAGACCTATCGTTTCAGCACTTGGGACTTTGCTTCAGGCCATATAATGACTTAATCAATTTCAGAACATAACCATCAGGTACCGGTACTCCATCAGGAGGCTTCAGGTAAACAGTTTCTTCTAGATGTCCGTGTAGAAAAGCTGTCGTCACATTCAGATGACAGAACTCAAACCCGTGTTGTATGCCAACAGCAAATAACAGTCGGATTGTGCACAATCGAGCTACCGGTGGATACGTTTTAATATAATTAATACCGGCCTTTTGCATGTAACCTTTAACTACAAGTCGTGCCTTAGGTTTTCTTTAACCGTCCTCGGAAGTCTTCAGTTTAAAAATCCAACGAGAGCCAATTAACTTGATATTATTAGGCTTCTTAACAACAGATCAAGTGCTATTTTCAACCAGTGAATCCAGTTTCTCTTGAATTGCTGCGCGCCACTCTGCTTCGTCGTGTCTACCGGTGACATCCTTAAAATCCTTAGGTACATCGTCCAGCAGGTCACTCCCGTGATAAGCCATGTGTCCTTTAAAATCATCAAGGACAAAGTCCTTATATCTTATAGGCATTTTTGTAATACGTTGCGGGCGACCAGTCGAGGATTCAGCAGGAGTAGCATCAAGAGTTGCAAATTCATTATCTGTTTCACTTTCTGGAGGTTTCTTAGGAGTTTCAAAGTCACTTGTATTCTTCAGCGACATCTTTGCATTCTTGTTGACTGCGGTTGGCGGTGTCTTAGGAGACTCTGGAGTAGTTAGTGTCGGCAATGTCTTTACAGGAGTTTAAGGACGTATAGGCGCATCATTCTCTATTTCGTCTTCTTTGTCGACTTCAATTACATCACCTACACGGCTTTCATCGAATTTGACGTCACGAGAATAAATCAATTTGCGAGTGTTGGGATTCCAAAGACGATAACCATTTGACTATAGCCAACCATAATGCATGTTACTGTGTTGTCATGCAACTTAGTACGTCTCTCTTTCGGCACCAGAGCATAAGCGTAACAACCAAACACCTTCAACTTCGATGGATCTGGTTTGTGACCATACCAAGCTTCATATGGAGTCTTATTTGAAACAGCTTCAGTAGGCGTGCGATTTGTCATGTAAGTGGCAATCAGAACAGCTTCGCCCCATAGTTCCTTAGGAGCTTTGGCTTCGATTAACATTGACTTGGCACGTTCCATCAGAGTTCGGTTCATTCTCTCTGAAACTCTATTTAATTCAGGTGTGTAAGGTGTAGTGTATTCTAATGTTACGCCTTCCGACTTGCATAGAGCTTTCATTTCATTTGAGCAATACTCACCGCCATTATCACAGCGTAATCGGGAAATTTTACAGCCAAAATGAGCTTCTGCCATAGACTTATATTCCTTAAAGCGATCCATGACTTCGCTCTTGTTCCTCAGCAGGTAAGTAGCAGTCATGTGTGTGAAATCGTCGATAAATGTACAAAAATATCTTCTGTCATCATGACTGGCAACGTTTGACGGTCCACAAACGTCAGAGTGCACCAAAGCAAGTGGTCTCTTAGTCCGGACTCTTGTATTATTAAACGGCAATTTGGTTTGTTTTGCCTTAACACAGCTTTCGCAGAAATCTAGATCATCGAACTTGCAATCGATACCTTTTGCCATCTTCTTTGTGATCAGCTTGCACATATTTTGATGTCCTAAATGACCGAGTCTTTTATGCCACAGCATGGTTACTTCGTTCTTGCGATGAACAGTAGTGTTTGCAATATGTGTTTGCAGTAGTGTATGCATTTGTAGATAGTAGAGACCTCCTTTTAGTTCACCTACTCCAACTAGCTTTCCATTTATAAAAATCTTTGCTTGGCCTTTTTCATATACCACAGACCCGCCACTTCGATCAATCTTGCTGACGAAAATCAAATTTTGGCGTAATGATGGGGCGTACAGAACATCCTTCAGAACTCCAGACTTCTCCCGCCCATTGACCATTAAGTTCATAGGTATGTGTCCGCCTTTGAGAGCATACATGGATTCACCATCCTTGGCTACGCCGATATTGATAGGAGAGTCTAAATTATGTGACTGAGGAAGAAGCGAGTCATTTTGACAATTATCACATCTAACCAGTTCTGTGCAACACGTTTGAAAATAAAAGTGTTTTCCACGACAGTTAAATTATGATTCAAATTGTGCCCTTGACTTATTGTTGATTTTGATCGTCTCCTCTCCCACTTGTTTATCCTGCTCGCACCAGGACTCTCGTTCGTTTTCTCTCTCTATACCACGATAAGTCACACTCAAACATCAGTCATGCTCTTCTCATCCGCTCCCACAATTAAAACCTTTCGTTCTCTCTGAACGATACCGGCATACTCGATTTGTCGCAAGAAAAATTTCAGTCTCGCACGAACATCTGTTAAATAGGCCGAGACAAGAGGGAAGAACACCCAAAAAAAGAAAAAATATAGATAACGCGAAAGGTGAGAAGCAGCAGGAAGAAAACGAGAGAAGAAATAATGTAGAGAGAAAGAAAGAGAAAGAGAGAAGGATAGAGAAGAAGAAAAATTTAGAAAAAAAAGAAAAAATTAGAAAGGATCGGTTAGTACACTATTACTTAACTTGCTTAATTCTTCTCAAGTTGTGATCGTTGATGTCTGCGAAAAGATATAGTTTATTTTGACATTTCTTAAATGTCAGGTTATTGTAATTGCTCTAAGTTAATGTCATCGACTTCTATACTCACTCTTTGGTAAAGGTGAAAAATAAAATTTGCTAAATAACGTAAGAGTGTGCGTATGTGATGTGTAGTACTTTATATTCTACATGTAGTTACTAACAATAATGTGTTTTTTTTACTACTAAATTTCTGGAATATTAAACGTTATAAACATATGATTTATTTAGGAGACTGGAGAAAGCAAAAGAATCCAAAAGATCGCAAGCTGAATAAAAACAAGATGGGAGAAGGGATGAGGAAGAGAGCGAGGAAAACATAAGCATTGTGGAAGAAGAATTTTATAAAGAAGATAAAGGGAAAAAAGAGGTGGCAAGCACTTGAAAGAGAGAAATAATTAGTATGTAATAATTGTGATTGCATAATTACCTAAAATTTGAGTTATTTTAGATATTAATTTATTTCTTCATGTTTTCTGTTTAACCATTACTCTTCCCGAGCGCGTGGGATCAGGAGCAGAAGAGGGGATAAAGAGGAAGAGGACGAAGAGGAGGAGGGAATATAGGACGCACAGGGTCAATTTTCAATTTTAATTATTAATTTAAAACTTAAAAGAAATAAAGAAAACATACTTACATTTTATATGTATATTTTCTTGTGTTTAATTAATAATTATAAAATTTAAAGAAATAAAAGAACGTATACATGTCATATTAGGGTGGCTCTCATTTTTCAAAGTTTGAATTTTCTTTGCGCTACCCCCTAGTTTGGTTCCATTTTATGAAAAAATAATCTGTGTAAAATTTCAGTTCAATCGGATAAAGGGAAAGAGTGCCTCCAGGACCTTGAAAATCGAAAAAATCATAAAATCACAGAAAAAATCAATTTTATTTGTTTATCTTGCGAAATATTAATTATATGCAAAAAAGTATTATACAAAAGTTGTAGATCTATTAAAAATGCGCATATTATTATCTATCACTTTTTTTCGTACGACTAACGATTTCCGACAAAAATGTGAAAATCACTTCTTTTTACTACAAATCTCGACGCTGACATAAAGTCTCTTTTTTATAACCTGGAAACTTTCGGCGATAATCACTTACAATCTGAAGCACATACTATTTCTGTTGCTCATTTTTCGTAAATAATTTATTATAATCTTCCATAAGCTTGACCCCTCTCTCAGCCGAATCATTTACAACTCTCATTTTATTTACTAATTCCAGACCTTTTACAAAACTTTCATTTTTATGCCACGTCAACGGTTCTGTCTTAAGGAATTCATCATTCAAGTCAAATCTTTTGAAAAATCCTCTAGTTCGGTGGAAACAAATTGTTCAATTCCGTTGTTAACAATTTCTGGGATTTTATCGAGGGAGAGGGAGAGGGAGAGGGAGAGGGAGAGGGAGAGGAAGAGGAAGAGGGAGAGGAAGAGGGAGAGGGAGAGGGAGAGGGAGAGGGAGAGAGAGAGAGAGAGGGAAAGAGAGGTCGCTATTTATTATACGCTCTAGAACAATGTCCCCTCAAGCGTGAAAACTTATACAAAAAAAATTAGTAGCCATCACATACAAAGTATAACAGATATTATATAACAGATAGAAAAAAGAAAGAATAATAATGTATGTGTATATAAGTATTATAAGTCAGACGTTATTACAGAGCAGAGATAGGTGCGAGACAAATGTCAGTTGGAATACTGTTCCAAAACTCAACAACTAAGCATACAAAAGAGCGTCTATAGAATTCAGTGCGACATTGCGGCAGGATGAAAGCATCAGCCGATTCCCTAGTATCGCGGGAGACTTTATTGCACCTACGCTCAAATTTACAGAAAGTAGCGTCAGAGATTTTATGATTCAGGAGTTTGAAGGTCAGGCAGCCGACAAAGTTGATGCGCCTGGATTTGATCTTGAGCCATTGCAATGTGCTAATCTCGTTTCACCTGAAAGATAAACCGAACACAAGTTTTCAGAAACCTTTGTAGACGAAGGTTGTGTTCGCCAGTGATGTCAGTGAGTGCGGTGCAACAGTAGTCGAACAGTGGCTGTATCAGGGTGGTTATAAGCCGTGATCTGAGAGGAGGCGGTAGTAGATGTTTGCATTGCTTGAGCTGATGGAGAGCTGCATGGGCTTTGACTGACGTTTTTGAGACGTGTTTCTCCCATGAAAGTGAGCACGTGAGATGAACACCCAAATACAGCACTGTGTCACAGTAGGGAATAGCAACGTCGTTGATGAAAATCCTAGGTAGTTCATTCCAATTTAATCCACTGATAAATCTTGGTGCCCATGACCATGCCCTTCGTCTTATTCGGATGAAGTAATAGTTTGTTTGCTGTGGCCCAGTGAGTGATGTCGGTGATATCCTTGTTCATTCTGAGAATGGCTTCAGATGTATGTTCAGTATGTAGATAAACTACCAGATTATTCGCGTACAAGTGGTATTTACAATATTTGAGAACTTTACCAAAATTCAGCAAGTAAAGGACAAACAAAAGAGGCCCCAATACAGAGCCCTGAGGCACACCCAAAAATATTGGACGCTCAGACGAAGTCTCCCTAGTTTCAGGGTCGCGCACAGTCTGTTTTCTGTCGTCAAGGGAGGAGCACAACCATCTTAAGGCTGAACAGGAAAAGCCAAGATTTCTTAATTTGTCAATTAAAATGTAATGTTTGACATAATCAAAGGCTTTAGTGAAATCGAAGAAGACCGCGACTGTTACTATCCTCCTGTCAGCTGCCTGTCTTACATAATCAAGGACGCGGATTAACGCAGTCTGTGTAGAATGTCCTTTTCTGTATGCTGATTGATACGGATCCAATGTACCGGTGTCCTCCAGGTAACGCGAGGTTTGCTCTGTCGTGATGCGCTCCAAAGCTTTAGAGACCGCGCAAAGGATCGAGATAGGGCTGTAATTGCGCATTTCCGACGGACATGTTGCAGCCGACGGCTGCGGCACCGTCCAGCAGCGCACCTCCGACACCCCGGAGGGCGCACGAGAAGCGCGAAGACGCGGAGAGCGCGCCAAGGGGCGCCAAGCAGCCGAGGACGACGACGGACGAGGGCCCGAAGGTCCTCTTGAAGAGGGTCGACCGGCCGGACGACGGCAACAGGGAGTCGATGGGCAGCGACGCGGGAGACTTCCTCAACAAGAAGGGAGAAGAGGACGCCGCCCAATGCCCTCCAAACACCCCGAGCGCATAAGAGGATTTTGTATCCCTAGTCCCAGCGGACCATTTGTAGTAACACATAGTCGATTAAAGTTCATTTATTTTGTATACGTAGTAGTGCAATAAACTTTTGCAAAACAAAATTAATTATTAAAAATCATTTATTGCGAATAACTAAAAATAAAGATAATGTCATTACTGCTATTACGCTAGATAAATAGAGCAAATACCGCGGGTCGGTAATGAAGGAAACGTCAGCCGAGTTCGAAAAATCGAGCGAGCGAGCAGTCGATAAATTACCTTGCGAAAACTGAGATTTATGGATAAAACATTTAATGATTTTGTTCCTTCGATCGATAACAACAATCGGACGTCGATATATATATATTGATTGACGATACGAATAAATAAATTGATAAAGATTTCGATTCATGAAAACCGACCATAGATATGCTTTTCCTTGCCTCTATCAGCATAAGATTGAGGTGCGTCATAGCGGACGCGTGAATTCAATAAGATATGAACGTTAAGCCGCGTTCACACGGTGCGCCGTGCGATCGCTGCGCAAAAGATTTTAATGAAAAATAACACCTGGGGCGCGTACCCTGACACCCGAGGAACACACCCGTGTAAATCCGGAGACCATTAGGTCCACGCGCAAAAACTAACGTGCGCACGATATTCCTCAAGAACAAACGTGTCCTACGTCTTCTAGGGAACGCAACCGACACTCCCCTGAAGGTCCCGACGACATCCGGATGTTGCGCAATAAAATGCCTGCGCGAAGGTTAATCGTCCGGGTAACCGAATGAGGAGCATGTGGGGACCCGTGAGGAATACCCCATGTGAATAGGGTCGCGATGAGAGCGATGCGCACATAATTCGAGACGAAAGGGTCGTAAATTGCATCTTTCGAATTGAACAGACTTGGGTATGTTCGTAATGCATATACGCAAAGTTTTGACGAAAACCGGCCAAAGGTTCTCGAGTTTCGTGCGCGGCTCATCTGCCGCACAAATAAATGTTATTAGAGTGAAATAGGGATATGGAGGCACGGAATAGTCCACAATAAGATAAAAATGGTAATTCATAAAATTAGTTTATTAAATAAGAAATATATGAATCGATGGAACATTCTCATGAGTGTTAGCGCTGCGCATATAAGTAACAAACATAATCGTATATGTAAACGGAAGATTCCAGAACGAAGAAAGAAAGAGTATAGAAAAATTATACTACGCAGCAAATAAATAGCGAACGATTCTGGAACCTTCTGTGGCACGCTGTTTTCGCATGTATCACCGAATCGAACAAAGGATTCACCGCGGCCGTGCGTGACAGCAAGCGTGAGTGCGCAAGCGCCGAGAGATCTATATAAGCCTGCCCGACGCAGGAGAGAGGGTTCTTACGCCTGGAAGCGATCATAGCGTGCGGACGTGCTATAGACGCTTACTTAAAACCGGGGGTCAACCCGCGAGCGACGCGTAATCCGCAAAAGTTGTAAACGGTATTAATAAATCATTATTAAAACCAAGTTGTATCGCGAGCGGCCGCGTAAATCCGTAATCCCATATAAAGTCGTTGGTAATAACGCGATATATTGTAATAACTTTGAAATAAAGTTCCACAGTCGTACAGTAATTTCGTGATTGGTCAGCGATCGATTAATAAAACGCGACGGTTCACCGATCGGTCGAACTACAATAGAGTTTCCGTATAAGCCGATCGACAATTCAGCGATCGATACGCGTGCCGGTATATCACGATTATAAAAAGCGACGTATGAACGGTCATTAATCACGAAGACGATTAATTTTCATAGCGTGCGATAACAATCGACGCGAGTAAAAGGCCACGTCAACATGGCGGCGTGCGGCCATTTTGTGAGCGCTATTGCGTAGAATCACATTGTGTAATCTGAAACAGAATAAATTCAGTGTTAAAAGCAGAGTAAAGTGCTTGTGAACATAAATATTCTCCTAAAGTTATACTTCCCTGAAATCCTATTGGTTGATGCGGCGGCCAAAAAATCCCTGTCCAACGACGTTCTGGCGATCCAGCGACGACGGCGATCCATTGACGACGGCGATCCAGCGGAGGCGACGATCCAGTGGGCCAGCGGGGTCCATTCAGCATCCAGCGGAAACCTGAAACAGAAAGGGAGAATCGAAATTGAATTCGACTGCGAAAGGTTTGTCGATCAGTTATCCTTCTCGGTGGGTAACGGTTAAACCGAGTGGCGACCGATAAATTTAGTAAAAGCATTATCGAGTGAGTCGTGGCAGATCCACCTTCCGTCCGGATAAATTTGCGGTAAAGATACCGATTTGAGAAATCTACTTTACCGACGAGCAACCTTACAAGTTAGAGGTAAAGGATAATAGAAGTAAAGGAAACTACCTTACCGACGAGCGATTCGGCGAGTTAGCCGAAAGAGGTAATCGAATCGGGAAATTTCCGTTATCGACGTACGATTTGCGAAGATAATAAGAAAGATTAGCCCTACTGTCCGGTATGTAGATAGGTAAAATAGATAGCTGAATATCGGGTTTTACTTAACCACCGGTCAGGTCGGGTCGGGTCATAGAAGTTCGGTTACAGTCCCTTAAGCCACGAATTACGATTTGCATGAAGACGCAACACACGTGAGAACCTGCGTCACCGAGAAAACCCACACGGTCGAGCGGTGACATTCGGCCTGGTTTACTTAGCGCGAAATCGCAAAAAGCCCGTAGCAAGGAGCCATCGACGTGTAGCGTTAGTAATACAGAACTTAGATCTGAAATTGGCGACCGTGACAGGACGCGTAACGCGTGATGCCTGCATATAGTATTTTAAAATAATCACCTATCACGCTACTCATTTCGTCTTGCGAAGAAGCGAAGTGACAATCGTAACTAGGAAACAAATAGTATAGGACGCGTATAGCCTACATATTCATTTTAACGTTCGAAACTGGAAACGCGTGAGCAGCGTAACGTTAGTAGAACG
>JASTWR010001005.1:0-64061 GCA_030770355.1 Harpagoxenus sublaevis | reverse complement strand
TTAGAATTAGAAAAATTGCGAATATTTTAAAATTTAACCTTTGAGGGCTACATCTCAAGTCTCAATAATTGAGATTTTCACAAATTGATGTTTCTTGACAATTTAGTATTAATTATTGGCAATTTTTTCTAATTATATTATATTCTTCAGTCTTTCTATCACTATTTCATATGTAATTCTTTAAGATTTGGTTGATTAGACTCAAAGCTTCTATGTATGTACGAATTCTCCGAAATTTGAAATGTCAATTAAATTTTAAAGAATTATATATGAAATACGGGTAGAAAAGACTGAAAAAATCTAATAAAATTTGAAATAGCTCGATATCTCAAAATTAATGGAAATTAGAGCAACATTTAAATCTTAACGAATTTTCTATCTTATACATATAAGTACCTGACGTCTGTCTGTATGTCTGTATGTCTGTCTGACCGCGAACTACTCATTCATTAATGGTCCAAATTTAAAAGAAGTGTACATGAAATAGGGGTAGAATTTCCCGGGGAGTGCCATAAAGTATATAGTTTTTCGTTACCGATCTTTTTGGAAGGCGATTACGATATTCTTCCAATTTTTCAGGAATTAATTGACCGAATCTCAAAGAATTGTATATGAAACGGGGGTAGAATTTTCCGGGGAGTGCCATAAAGTATATCGTTTTTCGTTACCGATCTTCTTGGAAGCGGGTTACGATATTTTTCCAATTATTTCGGAAATAATTGCCCGAATCTCAAAGAATTGTATATGAAACGGGGGTAGAATTTTCCGGGGAGTGCCATTAAGTATATAGTTTTTCGTTACCGATTTTTTGGAAGGCGGTTACGATATTTTTCCAATTTTTCCGGAGTATAATAATCCTTTAATTTCTGTCTGTCTGTCTGTCCGCAAACTACTCATTCATTAATAGACCGATTTTCTTGAACCAGGTGTCAAAATTTTTCTAATTTCTTGGAGATGATTACCATGGGGTTCAATTTTTTGTTTTACAGATTTTCTTGAAAGCGGTGCCAAAATTTTGCTAATTTTACGGGGATTGCGACTATGGGTTTAATTTCTTTTAAAAGAAAGCTTTCTCTATCTATATAATACCTAATACCGTTTTTCTCGAAACCGGTGCCAAAATTTTTCTAATTTTTCGGGGATTGTGACGATGGATTTAATTTCTTTTAGAAAATATTTTTTTTTTAATAAAAAAATCTAATAAAATTATAAATAGACCGATATCTCAAAATTAATGGAAATCAGAGCAACATTTAAATCTTAACGAATTTTCTATCTATCTATATAAAATAGAATGAGTATGAAAACTGGTCTGGTTTTTAATTATATTGATAAATATAATTAAAGAATAATAATATTTATAAAACTATTTCTTATATAATTGGGACTTCCGGTTGTGCGCGTGTGGCGGATGGTTGCTCCGATAATGTAAGGTAAAATTTGTAAGGGAATGGAGGAGCAGGAAGCTGAGGGGAGTGATAGAAAGTAGTGATGGATGCAAAGGAAGGTCGAAGGAAGCGGAGCACTTGGAGGAGGAACGGAAGTCGACGGAGGGGAGCAGTCACGGAGGGATAAAAAGTAGGAGGAATGAGAGGTTAAGTCGGAGCAGAGATAGACAGGCGGAGAGAGGGGTGAGGCGATGGAGGAGCGGAGTATGTGTGTGTGTGTGTGTGTGTATGTGCGGATTTGATGTCCGTGGTTGCTCTAACTTCCATAAATATTGAGATATCGGGCTGTTTTTTTTTTAATCGATAGAGTATCATTCAAGGAAGGTTGGTATTGAATTTGGCGATGATCGGTAAAGGGGTTCTTTTTTTTTTAAAATTTGAATTTTTTTAGAAATGTCCGTGGTTGCTCTAACTTCCGCAAATATTGAAATATCGGGCTGAATTTTTTTTTAATCGATAGAGTATCATTCAAGAAAGGTTGGTATTAAATTTGGCAATAATCGGTAAAGGGGTTCTTTTTAAAAAAAATTTTGAATTTTTTAAAAAAATGTCCGTGGTTGCTCTAACTTTCGCAAATATTGAGATATCGGGCTAAATTTTTTTTTAATCGGTGGAGTATCATTTAAAGAAGGTTGGTATTGAATTTAGCGATAATCGGTAAAGGGCTCCTTTCTTTATAAAATTATGAATTCTTTTAGAAATGCCCGTGGTTGCTCTAACTTTTTTAATCGATAGAGTATTATTTAAGGAAAGTTGGTATTAAATTTGGCAATGATCGGTAATGGGGTTCTTTTTTTTTTAATTGAGTTTTTTTAGAAATGTTCGTGGTCGCATTAACTTCAAATATTGAGATATCGGGCCGATTTTTCTTTTAATCAATAAAGTATCATTTAAGAAAGGTTGATATTGAATTTGGCAATAATCGGTAAAAGGGTACTTTTTAAAAAAAATTTTTAATTTTTTTAGAAATGTCCCTGGTTGCTCTAACTTATGCAAATATTGAGATATAAGGCTAAATTTTTTTTAATCAATAAAGTATTATTTTAAAAAAAATGGAATTGAATTTAGCGATAATTGGTAAAGGGCTTCTTTCTTTATAAAATTTTGAATTTTTTAAAAAATGCCTTTGATTGCTCTAACTTTTGTATTGAAATATTTGGCTACTTCTAATTTTATTATATTCTTCTGTGAACGGAGGGGGTGTAAGACCGTCCCCGGAGGCGAGATTTTCTATACTCGAAGGACCAGAGGGGGGGTAATTATAATCCCCCTCACGACTAAATTAACGAAATAGGCAAAGAATGCAAAACGAAACGAACGAAATGCGCATGCAACGAAAAGCGAAAAGCGACTCACCGTTCGGGCGCCCGTCGTCTCCCGGTTGACTCCGACTCTCGTCCGTCCTCGCCGTATTCCACGTGGCCAGGCTCTGCCGGTCCGGCATGCAGGCGGATGCAGTGGGGTTGCAGGCAGCAAGCAGGCACAGGTGCAAGGCGTAATAAAGCGGGCACAAGCAGGCACAAGCAGGCGAAATCACGAGCAAACAAGGCAGGCGAAAGATCGGTCCCCAAGAGTGGGGGGAAGATCGCGGTCGGACGTCCGAAACTTCGTGCGCGTTCGAAAGCTCCTTATGAGCGTCTAGACGATGAGAGTGTCTGGTGGTGAGAGAGTGCTCGCGGTCCTGAAACGTGCCGCGAGCGAGTACTTGCTCCCCTTTTTGGGGGTAATAGCTGCCGTCGGTGAATCAACGATGGCAGCACCAATTGGTGAGTCGCATGATTCAAAATTGTCCCGATCGCGATCCACCGACGTCCCGCGAATATTAACAATAACGACTAATAATAATCAAATGCAATTAATACAAAATAAACAAGAACAATTAATCAAATATATATACAAGGCGATACGCCGAACATTCTGTCTTTTCTACCCCTATTTTATATAAAATTCTTTAAAATTTGGTTGATTATACTCATGTTTATGTATGGACGGATTCCCCGAAATTTTAAATGTCTTTAACTTAAAAACTAATCAACCAAATCTTAAAATATATGAAAAAGGGTAGAAAATACTGAAAAATATAGTAGAATTAAAAAAATTGCTAAAATCTTAAAATTTTAACCCTTAAGGGCTACATCCCAAGTCTCAACAATTGAGACTTTTCATAAATTGATATTTTTTGACAATTTATTTTACTCTTATTTTATATATAATTCTTTAAGATTTGGTTGATTAGACTCAGCTTTATAAGGCTTTTATGTATGTACGGATTCCCAGAAATTTTAAATGCCTTTAACTCAAAAACTAATCAACCAAACCTTAAAGAATTATATATGAAATAGAAGTAGAAAATACTGAAAAAATATAATAAATTAGAAAAGTTGCCAATAATTAACACTAAATTGTCCAAAAACATTAATTTATGAAAAGTCTTAATTAGAATATAATAAACTAAAGAATATAATAGAATTAGAAAAATTAACAATATAATTAAAGTGTGCAAATTTTATATTTAAAACTGCACCCCCTGCATGAGAAATTGAGAATTGATATCTCTCATGTGGAGAAAACTGGTCTGGTTTTTAATTATATTGATGAATATAATTAAAAAATAATAATACTTATAAAACTATATTTTTTAAATGTATATTTACAATGTGTAATAAAACTATGATTTTACTATAAATTTTTAATGTCTACTTTTTATTTTAGAAATGTCCCTGGTTGCTCTAACTTATGCAAATATTGAGATATAGGGCTAAATTAAAAACTAATCAACCAACTCTTAAAGAATTATATATGAAATAAGGGTAGAAAAGACTGAAAAATATAGTAGAATTAAAAAAATTACTAAAATCTTAAAATTTTAACTTTTAAGGGCTACATCCCAAGTCTCAACAATAGAGACTTTTCATAAATTGATATTTTTTGACAATTTAGTGTTAATTATTAGCAATTTTTTTGATTCTAATATATTTTTCTGTTTTTTCTACCCCTATTTCATATATAATTCATTATGGTTTGGTTGATTAGACCCAGCTTTATAAAGCTTCGATATATGTACAAATTCTCCAAAATTTCAAATGAGGAAAAGAAAGAGAGAGAGAGAGAGAGAGAGAGAGAGAGAGAAAGAGAGAGAGGGCGAAAGGGCGCTCTATTGCAAAAGCATTGATCGTTTTTTAAAAATAAAACTGACGTAAGTGTCTAGCCTAGCATCAGCCAATGTATGCCAAAAAGCCTAAAGTGCGTTTAGTTTTATTGGGAAACGATCAGTGTTTCGCAAAAGGGCGGCTTTTTGCAAAAGGGCTAGTTTTTTTGCAAAAAGGCTAATTTTTTAATTGCAGTTAGAACATCTCAAGTCTTAATAATTAAGACTTCAAAAAATGATTTTTTAGGATAATAAAAAAAGTGAGCAAGTAGAAACTTGCACATTGCTTCCATATAGCTTTTAAGTGTGCAAGTAGAAACTTGCACAATGCTTACTTATAGCTTTTAAGTGTGCAAGCAGAAACTTGCACATTGCTTCCTCATAGCTTTAAAGTGTGCAAGTAGAAACTTGCACATTGCTTCCTCATAGTTTTTAAGTGTGCAAGTAGAAACTTGCACATTGCTTCCTCATAGTTTTTAAGTGAGCAAGTAGAAACTTGCACATTGTTTTCTCATAGTTTTTAAGTAAGCCAGTAGAAACTTGCACATTGCTTTCTCATAGTTTTTAAGTGAGCCAGTAAAAACTTGCACATTGTTTTCTCATAGTTTTTAAGTGAGCCAGTAGAAACTTGCACATTGCTTTCTCATAATTTTTAAGTGAGCAAGTAGAAACTTGCACATTGCTTTCTCATAATTTTTAAGTGAGCAAGTAGAAACTTGCACATTAATCAACATTTTATTTCGCTCATAAAGCTTCCTCTATGAGGAAGCCAAATTAATAAATATTTTCTAATAATTATATATCAAAGAAAAAATTTGGCTTCTTCATAGAGGAAGCTTTATGAGCAAAATAAAATGTTGATTAATGTGCAAGTTTCTACTTGCTCACTTAAAAATTATGAGAAAGCAATGTGCAAGTTTCTACTTGCTCACTTAAAAATTATGAGAAAGCAATGTGCAAGTTTCTACTGGCTCACTTAAAAACTATGAGAAAACAATGTGCAAGTTTTTACTGGCTCACTTAAAAACTATGAGAAAGCAATGTGCAAGTTTCTACTGGCTTACTTAAAAACTATGAGAAAACAATGTGCAAGTTTCTACTTGCTCACTTAAAAACTATGAGGAAGCAATGTGCAAGTTTCTACTTGCACACTTAAAAACTATGAGGAAGCAATGTGCAAGTTTCTACTTGCACACTTTAAAGCTATGAGGAAGCAATGTGCAAGTTTCTGCTTGCACACTTAAAAGCTATAAGTAAGCAATGTGCAAGTTTCTACTTGCACACTTTTTACAATTTTTTTGTAAAAATAATACTTATTTAATGTATATTTAATTAATATTAATTTTACATTAATTTTACATTAATTATTTATTTGAAATAATAATTTACAAAAAACATTTATTTTACGTTTATTTAATGTTTATTTAACGTTGATTTAATATTTGTTTTACATTAATAATTTATTTGCAATAATAATTTGAAAAACACATTTAACATTTATTCAACATTAATTTAATATTTATTTTTCATAAATTATTCATTTACAATAATGATTTGAAAAAACATTTATTTAACATTTATTCAACATTAATTTAATATTTGTGTTATATTGATTAATTATTTGCAATAATGATTTAAAAAAACATTTATTTAACATTTATTCAACATTAATTTAATATTTATTTTATATTAATTATTTATTTGCAATAATGATTTGAAAAAACATATATTTAACATTTATTCAGCATTATTTAATATGTATTTTACATAAATCCCAGTGAACATAATGTCTCTCAAATTGAGACATATGACATCTTAAAGACATCATTAAGACGTTTTAAAGACGTTTTGAAGATGTATTAATAATGTATCTAAACGTCATATATCCCGATTTGAGACATGCATGCTGGAATTTTTCATTTAAAATAATGATTTAATAAACATTTATTTAACATTTATTCAACATTAATTTAATACTTGTGTTATATTGATTAATTATTTGCAATAATAATTTTAAAAAACATAGTGATTTGAAAAAAAACAATTATTTGCCAGAAAAAATCTTTCAAAATAGCCTTTTTCTTTAGCTGTTACACTGGGTTCTTCCCTTAAACAATTAAAAATTTGTAGATTTTTATAAATATAATTTAAGTTTCAACTTCTAACAAATAAAATAAAGTCCAGTTAACTTCTATAAAGAACCTTACTTTCATTGAACAATTGTTATGCAAAGGTATATTGCAAAAATGTTTAATGATGAATAATATAGAATTGTGAAATTAGTAATATCTAATAAAATTCTTCTAATTTAAGAAATTAATAATTATAAAAAATATAATATAATAAAAGTTGCTGAGAATATTTAATATACCTAAAGTTTATAAAGTTTATAAAGTATTACAAATATATTATCAATTTTATGATGACAATACACTTGCAGCCATTCTTAAAATTTCCAAATCTCACTATGCGATTTTATCGCATTTCAAACGCAGCTATGACGGTGTCCGCGAAAAGAAAAACAATGTGCAAGTTTCTACTTGCTCACTTAAAAACTATGAGAAAGCAATGTGCAAGTTTCTACTTGCTCACTTACAAACTATGAGAAAGCAATGTGCAATTTTCTACTTGCTCACTTACAAACTATGAGGAAGCAATGTGCAAGTTTCTACTTGCACACTTACAAACTATGAGAATGCAATGTGCAAGTTTCTACTTGCTCACTTACAAACTATGAGAAAGCAATGTGCAAGTTTCTACTTGCTCACTTACAAACTATGAGAAAGCAATGTGCAATTTTCTACTTGCTCATTTACAAACTATGAGGAAGCAATGTGCAAGTTTCTACTTGCACACTTACAAACTATGAAGAAGCAATGTGCAATTTTCTACTTGCACACTTCAAAACTATGAGGAAGCAATGTGCAAGTTTTTACTTGCACACTTTAAAGCTATGAGGAAACAATGTGCAAGTTTCTACTTGCACACTTTAAAGCTATGAGGAAGCAATGTGCAAGTTTCTACTTGCATATTTTTATTATCCTAAAACATCTTTTTTTGAAGTCTCAATTATTGTGACTTGACATGTTCTAACTGAAGTCTCAATTATTGTGACTTGAGATGTTTTAATTTCATTCGTTCAACTTTTTTTCTTTTATCTCTTTCTCGATGTAACTCTTGTTTCTCTCATTTGCAATCTTATTTGCAAATTCATTTTTAGAATGAGAAAACAATGTGCAATTTTCTACTTGCTCACTTACAAACTATGAGGAAGCAATGTGCAATTTTCTACTTGCACACTTCAAAACTATGAGGAAGCAATGTGCAAGTTTCTACTTGCACACTTTAAAGCTATGAGGAAACAATGTGCAAGTTTCTACTTGCACACTTAAAAGCTATGAGGAAGCAATGTGCAAGTTTTTACTTGCACACTTAAAAGCTATGAGGAAGCAATGTGCAAGTTTCTACTTGCATATTTTTATTATTCTAAGACATCATTTTTTGAAGTCTCAATTATTGTGACTTGAGATGTTCTAATTTCATTCGTTCAACTTTTTTTCTTTTCTCTCTTTTTCGATGTATTTCTTATTTCTCTCATTTGCAATCTTATTTGCAAATTCATTTTTTTATATCTTTTGCCAGTTTTTAATTCTCGTATAAAATTTCTGTTTTATAATAATTTTTTGAGATTTTAATTTATTCCTTTAAATGTTAAGCAAATTATTGAGACTTGAGATGTTCTAACTGTCCCCCTTAGAAATAGATAAATAGTGAGTAAATTAAGGTTTAAATTTAACCGACGTTTGTAAAATTACGACAATAGATTTCCTCGTCACCCATGAGGTACTATTGTTGACGCGTTTTTTTTTTTAAGTGGTTTCCCCTGTAGGCCTAGTCCACTAAAAATAATATGATATTATCGAATTTTTATGATTATAACTATAATATCGAATTTATTTATCAGAAAAGAAAATAAAATTATATATATTATTATACATATACTCTTAGAGACAGAGTAAAAAATATTGAATATTTTTTCCATACTTTCATTATATTTTTTACTGTATATATGTATACATATAAAAATTCGATCATTTTTAATATTTTTTTTACACACTCGTCTTTGTGACAAATATGATGCCTTGTTCAGACATGATGTCTTTTTCAGACACGATGTCTTGTTTAAATACGATGTTTTGTGCAGACATTATATTGTTTACACACTCATCTTTGTGATAAATATGATGCCTTGTTCAGACACGATGCCTTGTTCAGACACGATGTCTTGTTCAGACACGATGTCTTGTTCAGACACGATGTCTTGTTCAGACACGATGCCTTGTTCAGACACGATATCTTGTTCAGATATGATGTCTTCTATATAATTTCTTTAAAATTTGATTGACATTTCAAATTTCGGAGAATTCGTACATACATAGAAGCTTTATGAAGCTGAGTTTAATCAACCAAATCTTAAAGAATTATATATGAAATAGGGGTAGAAAAGACTTAAGAATTAAATAGAATTAGAAAAGTTGCTAATAATTAATACTAAATTGTCAAAAAACATCAAGTTGTGAAAAATCTCAATTATTGAGACTTGAGATGTAGCCCTTAAAGGTTAAAATTTTAAAATATTCGCAATTTTTCTAATTCTATTATATTCTTCAGTCTTTTCTACCCCTATTTCATATATAATTGGTTAAGATTTTGTTGATCAGTTCTGCAGTTATAGAAATTTCGGTAAATTTGGCACATACAGACAGACAGACAGACAGACATACAGACATACAGACATACACACATACCGACATTTTTTAAAATGGCGATTTTTCGACGTTTTAGAACATTCTGAACACATTGGCAGCGGCAACTAAAAAAAAAATTTTTTTACGAAAACAAAGCTTCCTCTATAAGGAAAGCAAAAAAAAGTGGTCAAAAAAATTGACTTACACCACTATGGCTTTAACCCCTCCATATATATGTATATAGGTCGATTGAAATGCGGAATTGACATCACATCCGATTTTCCTTGTCCTTAATAATCGATTAAAATTATCATTACCGCACTATAACCTCCTCCGTCATTACCGCGAGACTCGCCAAGATCAATCACAACACGTTCAATATAGAATTAAAATAAAATAAATTATAAAATAATCATTATTACCACACTAACTAAAACCTCATTCGTCACCCCCAAAAATAAAATAAAGTATATAAATATTATATAGGTATATATTATTAAAATTATTATTACCACACAATAACCTCGTCCATCATTACAATGAAACTCGTGGCGATCTCGACCGCTGGCATCGATCTCATATATATATATATATATATATATATATATATATATATATATATAATATCTATATATAATATATTACAATTAATATAATGTGAATTATATTATATACAATTAATAATATATATTATACAATAAATAAGGACTAACCTCACGCAACACGACACGAGCTGTTACATAATTACGCGACACGTCAAATCGCGAAACGCGAATTGCTGCAATTGCTGCGATCTCGACCGACGGCATCGACCTGGCCAATCAGACACGCGGAAAAGCGTCAACAATATGGCACGATAAAACGCTCACTTCTTAGTACACATGGATTTTTTTATTATGGAAATGGAACCAGCACGCAACGCGCGCTAACGAGCGCGCTTTCTACATTTAACAGATGTTTCGTAATTTTATAATTATATTTTAATTTTTATTTACTTTGTCATTTTTTTGTATCAACATATTTAACCAACCATCCCTCAGCAATCTCTCAATTATCCCTCTCTCTTCCGCTCCATCCCCAATACTTCATTCGTCCCCTCTTGACACGTACTTCCACGTCTTCAATTCTCACACTCCTCCCATCATGTTCTCACGTTTCTTCATATTTTCCACATCCCCGACATTTTCTCTTCTCTTCCCCTTCCCAGTATCCCCACTCGTCCCATTTCTTACCTAAATTTCGCTATCTTTTTTATCTACTCTCCCCAATTCTTTGTCAGATACTCCGGAATGTCCTGCTTCTTCAACATCCTATAGAAGGGATATCAGTCTTATACCACCCATTGCACTTGTTAGAATTTGAAATTTGTTTGCACCTTTTTTCTCGGTAAATTCTTTTCCTTTCTGTATAACTCATCTCCCCCACCCCCTCCCCTAACTGTCCTGTTTCTTTTAACCTTTCTACCTTCTCTATTCCTCCTCCTTCCATTCTCTTTTCTCCAGAAACTTCATTCTCTTCTCCTTCCATTCTTTTAAAGGTGTTCCTCTCATCTCTTTCCAACACATTCGCTTACTCCCCTCTATTTCCCTCCACCAAATTCCTCATAATTTAATGCCCTCCTACCCGTTCTCCCTCTTAACATTTTTTCTTTGCAACTTTCCCCTTAGCATATAACCTGGAGTACTTCTTTCCATACTGACATCATCATCATCAATGGCGCCACAGCCCAGATCGGGCCTTGGCCTCCTCTTAGAGGTTTCATAATCGCTTTAAATTCAGATGTGCGGGTGATTAGCCCACAGCACCCTGGCATGGTGGATATTGCCATATAATATTTGGACCAACGGTTTAACGTCTCTTCCGAAAGACGGAGCCCAGTTTTTCCCATTTGAGAATTTTTCTCGCATGGGGAGCGCAGTTTCTGGAAATAAATTCCCGTGTACTCAAGTGGACACAAACGCGGTTCTCCGGATTGCGAGTTTGGCGCTCTACCACTAGACCACACTGCCGCCACCTTTTCATACTAACACCCACCTCAAATACCTGTCTTGCTGTTCTCTGTTTCCTCTCTCTTCTTCCAGCTCTATACCCCTACTCCATATCTAATAACTGACCAAATTAACCTATCACAAAGCTATATCCTTCTATCCACATATCTCCTAAACCTTTTCCTTGTTCCCCATACCTGTTCTAATAATGCTGCTTTCTTATTTACTTTTTCTCTCATATACTCATTCTGCTTTCCATTGCACACATCCCACCGTATAATCTAGATATTTAAATTCCTTCACCTCCTTTTACAATGCCGTGAGATCGTAGGAAACTGGGACCCTCACCACTTGCCACTACTACATGCAGAGCATATCGGTGTCTCCGAAAACGAAGTTCATCGATGGTGGTAGTCCCAATTTTCCCACAATCTCACGGCTATTGCCCTCTGTTCCTACCTCCAAAATACCTTCCTTCCTACTTCCTACCTTCCTTCCTCTATTCTTACTTTAATCTTCTCCGTATTCAATTCTAACCCCTATCTGTCCAAATACCTCTTCAAACTCCTCAGCATCCTCTTTATTCCTTCCTTATCTTCCGTATGCTAGCGTGTATAGCTTCTTCCTTCTTACTTTAACTTCTTTCACATCCTCCATTTTTTAACATTCTGTCTACGTTCGCCGGCAACAGTAAACAAAATGCTCAGTGGGCAATCGTGCCTAACTTCCCTTCCCGTAAAATTTTCTCTCCTCATTTTCCCTCATCCTTAACTCTACTCTCTGATTCCCTCAAAACCTCTTCTCATTCTCTAACCAGACTTTCTCTCATCCTTATCACTTGCCCCAAAACTCCCTGTCTATCAAGTCAAACGCAGCTCTTATATCATCAAAAAGCACCACCAACTTTTTGCTTCCTCATAGAGGAAGCTTTTTATTTTTCTTACTCACCTGCCTATTAATTAAATAGTTTATGAATGTCAGTTAATTAAACAGAACATAAATGTTATCTATAGTTCTCAATTTTTTTCTAAACTTTGTTTTGCTCAGCATCAGACCTTTCCTTTCCACCTCACCAATTAATTTTTTTGCCGACACTGATACTCCCACCTTACATGTTATTTGCGTCAGAGTCACTTCCCTAGCTATAATCTTCTACTCCTTTTTCCTCACTTTTCTTTACTACCGGTGCTATAACGTCCTTCTCCCACTCTCTCGGCTAGTTTTTTCTTCCCAAAGCCTATTACATACCTTCCATATCCATTTTTCTTCCTCTCCTCCGTACTTTCACATTTCATTTGGAATTCTATCCCCGCTCATTGCTTTTCCATCTTTCAACTTCCTTACTACCTCCATACTTTTCTTCCTGTTTATCGCTTCTTCCTCATCTTCGCATTTCTCTCCCAGATCTTCCAGATGCCCTACATCCTATCTCAACAACTTTCTAAAATATCTATCCTGTTCTTCCATCTCTATTCCCTCTTTTATCCTCTTCTTTCTTTTTCTTTCCCTGTTTATTGACTCTATATTTATCCCTCCTTACCCTTCTTTATTTCCTCCGTTCACCCATTTTTTCAACTCCGTTCTTTTCTTTTCTTCACATAATTTCTTATATACTTGCCTCTTCTACCTATGCCTATCTCTACTCTCTTTTACCCTTCTCCATTTTCTCAACTCTCTTCTAACTCTCTCTTTTCTCTCTTTATATTTCTCGTCCTACTATTCCTTCTATCTACCTTCTTTTTCCTTTCTTTTTATCTTCTTCAACACGTTCCCTCTAACTTTTCCTTTCAACTTCTTCCATCCCCTTTTCTGTTCTCTGCCTTTTCATAATAATTTAACAAACACTCTCTCCTCTCTTCCGTCTATACCCTTCTCCCCCTTTCAATGCCTTTTTTTCTCACCTTCTTCATGCCTAAATTTTTTTCTCTTATCCACAGAGTTATCGGTTGATGGTTTAAATCCACTTTCTTCTCCCCCACCATTTTCTACTCCATCTCTTGTTCCCCCATCCTTCACTATGTAATCAATGGCCGATTTTTCTCTTCCTCCCGTATATGTCCACACCCCTTTCTTCTTTCCCTTAATATCTCCATTTAATATTTGCCAATCTTGCTTCCCTGGAAACCTGCACAGCTTTTTTTTCTCTATTTACCTTTATATCTTTAGACCTTCTGCCTCCCTCCATCTTCTCTTTCTCATTCTCCTTACCTACCCCCCGTCACTCCTTGTATTTTTTAATAGAAAGTACAATTTCTCTTATGTGAATGTTTCTTCTTATTATCATTCTGTACATAGTGTCACAATAAAATAAATCACAAAAAAATACTTCTCGTAAAATATTTTGTAATTACGAAATAAATTATAGTGTTTACAAAACGATATAATTAAATGTCGATCTAATCTACTGCAATTATTGCCGCTTGCCGCTGTTTTTTCTATGTTTATTTCCATTTTTTCTATCACATCTTTTATCTTCAATTTCCATTTACTCTTCTCACTTTCTCTTTTCTCTTTCTACACAATTCTACTACAAAACATTTTATTTTTATGTGTCTAGCCGTCCTCATATACTTTGCTCTTCTTAAGGCTTTTAATATTATAGTTCCTTCATCTTTGTTTCTTCTTTTAATATATAATTCGAAGTTTCTTTGTCCAAGTTTAATACTTCCATTTAATACTTTCATTTTATTTTATTATCTCCATATTTCTGCTCCATATAATGCTACACTATACTATCTATCAAAATATGTCGAATATCATTCTTCTTCTATAGTTATCCCTGAACGGAAGTCTTTCTCTTATAATCCAAGTTTTTTTCATTTGACGCTTTCTCTCCTGCACATTTATTTTTCTACATTATGTACTTTAAGAACCACATTTCCTTTACTTCTATTCTTTCCTTTCCTCACTTCCATTCTCCACTCATTCTGTATTTTTTTATTTATCTTGCTTTCTCAAATATTAATTTTGAGTTTTCTAGATTTAGAATCAATTCATTCCTTCCAATGTATTTCTTGAATCTTTAGTGAGTTCAGTTTTTACTTATTTTACGCTAATAATATAATATTATTTTTATATATTATTAATCAGAACTTTTCTTTTCTTACTATCACTCCTTCCATCTGCTGTGTCACAAAAACTTTTATCATATCAATCAAACAAACATGTTTCATTTGTTTTGTCCTTCGTTGCGTGTATCATTTTGTACATATAATTATATATTATTATTTATTTATTTTTTGTTACGCCTTCTGTTCCGTTATGTATGAAAATTATCAAATCTTAGATTGAGAAATATTTATTTCTGATGTATCTCAATTAATTCTCTCCAATACAAACTTTTGTAAATAAATTTTTAATATATATTTAATACTACTTAAATATTATCTAAGCACTATTGTAATACTATCTACATTTTCAATACTGCGTAAATATTTTTCTACAAACATAATTTCATACTTCTTATAATCCTCCTATTTATAAAGTTATGGGCAAGAGAAAATAAAATAAAAAATATTTTTGTAATAAATAGTTTAAACTTATCGCTAAGAATTGAATGTGTCTAATTTAAATTTTTCTTATTAAATTTCAAGTCTAGTAAAATACTTTTAAAAAACTACGTTAACTGTCACTATTTCATGTTAAAGTATTTAGCGAAAGACAGTTGACGTAGTTCCACGTTGTTGATTGCGGCACAGTTGTTTCTGTGCCTGTTTGATTTTTTTTTCGCTCTAAAGTTTCCTCTATGAAAAATTTGCCAAATTAATTAGCATGTAATAGATTGGCTTCCTCATAAAGGAAACATTATATGCAAAGTAAAATAATGAGGAAACAATGTACGTTTCTAATTTGCACAGTTTTTATTATGTTGACTATTTTTTCTAAATCCATTATACTCTTGTCTTTTCTACCCTTATTTTCTGCCCTAACAAAGAGAGGAATCTTAAATGACGTCTCTGATTCATTAAAATTTTAATATAGATACTATATTATACCAATCCAACTTATTCACAATAAATCAACTCGTTCCCATACGCAATAGTTAACAAGAAATCATTAAAAGTGATGTACAAAATTCCAAATAGCATACCTCAAAATAGTGAGGAAACAATAAGATAATTCCTAAATTCTCCTTTTTTTTTTAAATGTGTCCTGAAAACATATAAAAAAATTTGATAAATTTTGGCAGGTTTCAAAAAAATTGGTTTGAAAAAATTCAACCCATTGTTGCCATCCCCAAAAAATTAGAAAAATTTTGGTACCGATTTCAAGAAAATTGGTCCCTTAATAAATAAGTAGTTTGCGGTCAGAACCGATTTTCTTAAAACCGGTGCTTAAATTTTTCACAAAAACAAAGCTTTTACTTTAAAAAAATTAAATCCATCGTCGCCCTCCTCGAAAAATTAGAAAAGTTTTGGTACCGGTTTTCAAGAAAATCGGTCTATTAATGCGTCCATTTGGATCATCCTCAGCGGATAGATACACATATTTTTTTTTTAATTGTGAGTTTTCGACGTTTTAGAACATTCTGAACACATTGGCATATCAAGAAAATTGGTTTTTAAAAACCACCAAAATAAATTGCAGGAGCATTTAGGTCACAACAAAAGCTTTAAAAAACAATATAATAAAATATATTTTCCTTTAATACTTTTAAGCCTGATCTACAATGTGCTCTTTGCTTTCTGTTTCTTGCTGTTTGCTTCTTGTTTCTTTGCCTCTCCACGCCCTACTTCTCTTCCGGAGTTCAATATTCTTTATCTGAGGCGACAGAAAACGCAAAACATTTCGTTACGCGACAGAATTTGTCAAAAAATGCGTTCGGGAGACGCTTTAGGGCTATAAACGCAAAAGACAGAGAACACGAAACAAAAAGCAAAGTGCACATCGTAGATTAGGCTTTAGAGAAATAAGTGCAAACATACATACATACAAATCCAAAAAATATAAATTCCAAAATCTTCTCTTTGCCAGTAACGAATTAAATCAAGAAACCATTAGCTTTGACCAAACTGGCAATTTTATTTTGAATTACAAATTCGACGTTTCGACACTTGTTTTGTGTCCTTATCAAGAATATACTAGAACAACAGATATAACATAAAGAAAATAATCGCACGAGGAACAAGAGAGCAAAAAGAAAAAGATAACATACTTAGTCAGATATTAAAGATAATAAAGCCACTCGAGACGTCATTAGTGATAGGGCTTATTGCAGTTTGCACCTTGTCCAGAAATTGTAAAAACCATCAATTGTCCTAAGGACATGAAGATGTCGACGCGATATAAAAGTGAGAGCGGTAACGTGCTCATCTCACCAAGTCAAAAGGCGGCGTCAGACTAGTCCGCGTCTGTGGATACGCGAATTGAGTCAAAAGAAGGATACATAGAAAAACAAACGGAAAGAGGGGGGACAGCAATTAAGTGGAAAAAAATAATTTTGTCATATAGAGGATTTAGGTTCTCAGTATCCTTTTGGAGATTCATCGTATTATTCTGTTTTTTGATATAAAACATCTCCGCTATCCCCCTCTTCCTCGTGTTTCCCTTTCTATGTAAAATCTCAGGAGAGGACCATTTAAAATCGTGACCGTATGTTAACCGGTGATTACTCACTACTGTGTAATTGCGTGCTCGTTTATTAATGTCGCTCCTATGTTCCTTCACACAAGTTTCCAGATGTCTACCCGTTTGTCCTATATAGGACATATTGCAGTCATTGCAATCAATTTTATAGACAACGCCTGTTTCCTTCATGTTGTCGATTTTATCTTTTCCAAGTTTTATAATTGAATCTAGTTTTTTAGGCATCGTGTGAAGGACATCCAAGCCACATCTATTTAGAATACGACGAATATTTTCGCTTAAGCCTTTGACGAAAGGCAGTGTTATATGTTTTCGAGCATCAAAAGAGTTGCTGTTGTTGCTGGAGTCAACGATGTCACTGCGACAATTTAATTCTTTCATCCTTTTGTTGATCTGCTTGTTAATGATGTACTCCGGAAAGCAATTATTAATAAGGATATTTTTTACAATTTCGATGTTAGAATTGTGGAATTGCTTATCCGACAGTAGAATCGCGTGATCAACGAGGCTTATGACAGTATTAATTTTATACCTCAGCGGATGATTCGAAAGGTAATTTACATATCGGCCCGAAGGTTTCCGATACCAATTAGTCAACAATTTATTGCCATCCTTAATGATCAATGTATCCAAGAAGGGGATGGTCCCATTGCACTCAGTTTCATGCGTAAACTTTAAACGAAGATGGTAATTGTTGAAGGTTGTGAGAACATCATTAATCCTACGCTTTTTTATTATGGCAATGACATCGTCGACGTATCTGCGAAAGAACGATATCTCGAAGTCAAGCGAAGCAAGGCAATAGACTTCCAGGTCTTCCATTACTATGTCAGCCAAAATTGGTGACAATGGAGAACCCATCGGGCTGCCAAAGATCTGTTCATATGTGTTACCATTAAACCTGAAGCTAGTGAAATCCAAAACTAGCTCAATAGCGTGAAGAAATTGAGGTAAACTAAGTTTAGTGACCTGAGAGATATTATGCCAACGCCTTTCTATACCCTTGAGAACCAACTCCTTAGGGATATTGGTGAAAAAGCGCAGTAGCGTCCAATGAAACCAGTATTTCATCGGCAAGTATCTCTTTGTTATTGATCTCTCTAACGAAGGACCAACCATCCTTAATATGAGACCTAGGTTTGCGAATGGAGCGTTGTAATATGTCGTGGAGAAAGGAGGCTACATTATATGTATAAAGGACTGCCCAGAGCCGATACGATAATGCGTAACGGAAACCCATTTTTGTGGATCTTTGGCAGCCCGTAACATCGTGGAAGATTGCCATTAGTACAGATTAAACGCCTGTACATCCAATGTTCGATAATGTCCCCGTCACGCCAAGATCTGACAAGTTGATGCAATTTAGACAAAATCTGTTTAGTTGGATCTTTCTTTAGTTTTCTATAAGTGGAGTGGTCATTAAGTAAATTCGTCATTTTCTTCAAATAATCATCCTTATCCACCATTGACCTCAAACATGGTGTCTCCAACACAGAATGGATTTTTTAAGACCACTACTAAGAACTATGGATACGGCAACACACTCCTATTAAAATCTTGGATCAACACAAGGAACAGAATCTGCATTTTAAGCCAACAGCGTACGTTCTTAATTCGGTGTAGGAAATACGACGTCTTACCGCCGCATATTTATAATATTAGATTTAATATATATTTCCGCGGAAGCAGGGCTTTACGGAAATTCGACAATCTCAGGAGACGGAACCAAGCTGGTTTGTTGAACCTGGAGATTGGTGACTGCAATTATTCTTTAAATTCCTTACGATCTAAAATTAAATACATTAAACAACAATTGTTTACAAATTTACCGGAAAAGTTAGTCCTTGATTTTTTCGATTTCAACAAGGACAAAATTATGAAATATAACAATACCTTAAAAATTAAATCAATAAGTAAATTTAATGGAATTTTGAGGAAACTAAATATTTCAGTTGACCCTTTCTCTAGGATAGATAAAACTAAGTGGTTAGTTAATATTAGTAAGAAACAGATTCCGGACTCTGTATCGTCCTTCTCCATCGTCTTTTCCGGCATCTCAAAGTCATCTAAAAATTCTTCCTGTTTAACCGAGTTATCATATAGGCGTAAATTCCAATGACTGCAAGGCATATAGCGATACGATTATTAGTTTTACGATATCCCTGTACTCTTATCGCCCTTTGTAAGTTCTGCTCTTCCAGACGTTTCATATAAACTATGTCTGTAGACTTGAGCTTTTCCGCATCTTTTAATATGGGTCAACCTTTGGTACAGTCTCATTATGTACAACTTGATTATCTGTAAACAAAATGATTAATTTTACTTATGCCGAAGAATACTATGTAAAATATTTAACTTAGATCATTGTATCATAAAGAATCAATATATGGTACATTTAAAACAATATTTCCACTATTTGTTGAAGCACTAAGCTGCTGCGTTCTTGAATCAAATTTACTTATGACTTTTTCAAAAATCTACCAATTTTTTATCAAGAATGTAACTTTTATATATCCATGACTTAAAGCAGGAAAGTTATAACTGATAAATCAAGAATCTAAATTAAACATCTTGTTTAAATATCAGTAAGTGCAATAATGACATACCATACAGTTTCTTCAAAAACATTGCAGTGTACCATGACTTCTAAGCCAATATGTATGCACTGTCACAATTCTATCACTAACAATAAGTATATCAGCCTCTTCCATATTATGTGCACTTTCAAAAAAGGAAGAAAGAAGAAATCTAGAAATAAGAAATATACAAATTATACAGACAATTTATAACATTAAATATTACCCAGATAACAATTCGTGCGGGCTCATGTTACCTTCACGGCCGGATTATCACACCGTGCATGCACGAACGCATCATGCTGGCTTCACGAAGTGATTTTGGCATACGTGCGCGCATAGAAGATCGCACTATACCATCACGTATGATTACACGTGTGATGGTACAGTGATTACGCACACATGATGGCATAGTGATTACGCACACGTGATAGCATAGTGAACACATACGTGATGGCATAGTGCGATCGTTCACGATTAATATATAATTGATGATGAATTTATATATAAATAAATTCTAAATTTTAATTAACATCTTTTAGCTAGCCAATCGTTGTCGAAATTAATAAAATATTTTCTCGTTATTCGAGATTGTTTGCTCAGTCAATGTTGATTCGCTACCGTGGCGCGACTAACCTGGCGGACGCCGGAGTAACGGAACTTACGTGTAAACGATGGACAGTGGTGGGGACATGCGCGCCGCGCATAAGCGCGGCAGATTCAAACTTAAATTTGCACCTCTATAGATTTGCAGAATGCTACGATGAGTCTGCAGATTTTGCTGGTCGGCTTTTTAAGAACTTCGTAAATGTTTGAACAATCCGGCCCGCGGGTCCGGGAAATAGCTAAGCGTAGTTTGGTTGACCAGGCCTCGGTCAGCGGACACGAGAATATCAAGTGGTTGAAATCTTGGATACGCTCCCCGCAGGGGCACGAAGCGTCGTCAATCAAATTTTTCCTGTATAAACTGTGATTCAGGTTATAATGATTCGCGCGTAAACGGGATACTACCACCACTTTTTCTCTATCAAGACTTAGTTTAAAATACCAAGGTTTAGCAGACTTAACATATATGTTATTGTAATAATGCGTGCCGTGTGCCTGTCCACGCATACGCAGGTAGTTTTCGAATTCCGCGGACAGCTTTTTTCTAGACATAGCAAACAGGTCGGAGAACGAAATGTTATCGTTGACAATTCGGCCCTCTCTTATAGCTCTTTTGGCTAACACGTCCGCCCTTTCATTACCTACAATACCCTTGTGCGAGGGGATCCAAATGAATTGTATCATTTTGTTTAACGTTTGTGCCTCCTCTAATTTGGCTTTGATTAGCGCAATAAGATAACTACTTCCCTTATTTAAGGGATTCGTAATAGCATCCAGAACACTCCTAGAGTCCGAAACAATGGTGACCCTGCGCACCTGCAGGGCCAGAGAGGTGAGTACCGCATTATAGATTGCCCACGCTTCCGCAGTAAACACGGAGGCGTAATTTGAAAGTCTAAACATGAGTTCAATTCTGGGATTCGGGGAAAAGCAGGCGGCGCCTACATAATTCGCATTTTCTTCTTTGGAACCATCAGTGTAAATTACAAGAGAGTCTTTCATGCACGAACCAAAAGATTGCTCAAACATGGCCTGTGCTGACTCTCTTGAGACTTTGGATAAGAGTTGTAACCAATCTTGCATTGGTTTCCAACATTGTGGGGAAAAGTACCCCGAACGGTATGAGTATTGGAACATGGGAGGGCATACAGAGACTTTTATGTTTTTCGTGTACTGAGTAGCCTGTGAAAACAGCATTGCAAATGGAAAGCTTTCCTGTATATACTGGAACCCTCCGGGATCATCCTGGATGGCGTCCATGATTTGATGAAGACCCCCCACTACCGGATGGCCTTCAATTGACATTACCTTGAAAATATATCTCATGGCTAAAAATCTCAGTCTGAATTTAAGCGGAGGTTCGCGCGTCTCCGCAAACATGGTATTGATGGGGGTTGAGATACGGTACCCCAGGCAGGCTCTAATAGCCTTGCTTTGAATTATTTCTAAACGGTGAAATTTCCTACTGCCCTTGAGCGAAAAAATGTGAGAAGCATACTCTACCGATCCACGTAGGACCGCCCGATAAATTGTCATCAACAGTTGGGGGTGCGATCCCCACCACACTCCCCTCAGGGAGGAAATGATGTTTGCCGCTACCCCCGCCTTGTCTATCAAAGAGTCTATATGCGCGTGCCCCTTCATTTGGGGGTCAAGAATCACCCCCAAAAACCGGACTGTCTTCGAGGGGGTGATTGTCACCCCCCGTATTCAATTGATTGCCCGACGCCAGGGTCGGGACCCGATCTGTAGAAAAACATTAGCTGTGTCTTACTTGGAGATATGTCAAGCCCTCTGCAGCGTAGGAACATCCCCATATTTTCCAGCGATGTCCTAACAGATTCCATCGCTCTCTCCGCCCTCCTACCGGTAGCGTAGATGACGATGTCATCTGCGAATTGCAAGATCTTTGTGTTCGGGTGTAGAGTGGCTGCAATCTTTCGCATGTAGAAGTTGAAGAGAAACGGGCTGAGTACCGAGCCCTGGGGGGTGCCCTTGCGAGACACTTGCGGAGGGGTCGGCCTGCCATCCACCACAAATTGTACTTGTCTTTCCGTGATGAGGTTCTCAACGAATTTGCAGATGCCTCTCGGGAATCCGGATTCTCTCAGCTCCTGAACAAGAATGCTAGGTATAACATTGTCAAACGCAGATTTCACGTCAATAAAAAGCGCTGCTGTTGTCTTGTTTTTGAGATTGTTTTTATGTATTTCCGCCGCCAGAATGGACAGGTTGTCTGAGCAGGAGCGGAATTTGCGAAAGCCGTACTGAAAGTCAGGAATGATGTTTATGCCCGTGGAGTGGGACTTCACCACCCAGTGCAGTCTAGCGAGAATCATTTTTTCCAGCAATTTTAGGATGCAAGACGTCAACGCAATCGGACGGACCCCCGTGCCCGAGGGTTTAGGGATGAGATAAACCAGAGAGTGTTGCCACTCCTCTGGAAATCGTCCAGCAGCGTACAAATTGTTGAGGATTCTCAACATCAGTTCCCTCAAACGGTGTGGAAATACCTTGATTATCCTGTAGTCCATTCTATCAAGCCCCGGACTTGACTTGGACTTTGTGGAGTTCAGCGCCGCGCAGAATTCTTCCATGTTGAAGGGGTCATCCAACCACGCTAGTTGTTCATTCGGGGCAGCTTCCGGGTTTGCTGTCGGTGGTGCCCGAGGGCCAGTGCAAGAGGGGGGACAAATGCTTTCCATGGCTTCTCTAATTTGTTCTTTGTTTGCCGGTGTGACCGCGGAGGCGGTCTTTCGGTTACGAAATTTCTTTATCATTTTTCATATACTGGCAGACGGAGTTTTGTGATCCAACGATGAGCAAAACTTCCTTCAACCTTCTCTTTTTGCCCTACGCAGTATTTTTCTGGTTTCCAGCCTTTGTTTTTGCCAGCTTTCAAAGTTAGGTTGTGTCATGTCTCTTCTCCATTTTTTACATGCCGCGCTGCGCTTTTGCACCGCCTCCATGCACTCACTATTCCACCAGGGGGCTGGGGGGGCTCCCCGTCCCGTCTTCGCGCCCACTTTGGTGGCTGGAGAAAAACTGTCCATTATGGTCATAATGAGCCTGCAGAAAGTTTGATACTGAAGTAGGGGCTCATTGTCCCCATTCTTCAGGACTTTCTCTTCTATGTGTTGCGCCGTGTTTTCGAGAACCGCTGCAAATCTCTTCAGCTGCTCCTTGGTAAATTTATATTTATGTGAGAATATAGAAATGGTTTTAATCGATTTATTTATCCAGGTACATACCGGGAGATGATCACTCCCCATAGTGTCTTGGAGCACTGTAGTTTCGGTTGCTGGGACGATGCTACACGATCCCACAACTAAATCTAGCAACGAGGGGGCATGCCCCGGAGGGGGGAAGTATGTATGAACAATAGGACTCACCAGCATAAATGCCTGTTTGTCTAAAATATCCGCGATTGTTTTCCCTGTCGTGTTAGACACGGGAGCTCCCCATAACGGGTAGTGAGCATTTAAATCTCCCATAATCAGTGACATAGAGGAAGTTTCCGCAAGTCAAAATATTTTGTCCCAAGTTTGTTTGAGACAGGGTTGGTTGGGGTGTCGGTACAATCCGAAAATAGCCACGTCCGCTCCCTCGGACCAGACCTTGATGCCAATGCCCTCCACTGAGGGGTCTAAGACGTCTCGTAACTTTATTTCTGTAAAGAAAACATTTTCTCTAATAATCAGCATCACACCTCTCCGGCCCGGGCCGGTGCAGTCAACACGCAAAATCCTGTAGCCCCGAATGTGATAAGAGTGTTTTGGTTTCAGGCACGTTTCTGCCAAAAAAACAATGTCATAAGTCTCGCACATCTTTTCTATGTCTGCTTTTTTGCTAAATGCTCCCCGGCAATTCCAGTATATGATACTAAATCCCGTAACTTGCGAATCTGTCTTATTTCTTTTAGCCATTGTGCACTAATCCCCCAAGGCCCTTGAGAATAGCGCAGACTTGATTTAAAATTTCAAATAACGGGGAGTCAACAATATTCGGAAAAATGCTTGGAAGATATTCAACTATTGAAACAATAAACTGTATAATCGTAGAACTTTCTGCGGTATTCTTATTACCCCTGTAATCTTGTGATCCCTCGCCTCCCCCGGGTCTCCCTCAGGGGGATCCTTACCGTTCTGTCGGAAGCCCCCAAATTTAAAGAGGGGTGGTGATGACATCGAGGGCCCTCTTCCATTTGGAGAATTCAATCTTAAATTGTGTTCATTTTGCAATTTCTGTAAACGAATGCGACCATTTTTTTTCTGTTCATTTCTGCGTTCGCGATTATGACAAGCAATGAGGTCCTCCGACGTGTTTACACTGTCCGTGCTATGTCTATTTAAATTAAAAGTCACCCTACGCGGGGAGGGTGGCGGCAGAGCTGCCACGCTGGCATAAGACACACCGCGTGTTCCGGTTGCCGATCCCCGGCTCCCCCCCCCCTGAGGTAACGGGGAAGACGCCCGCGATCTAGATGAGAGAATCGAGGAGGGAATATCCGATGATGTGCCTCCGCTGGGAGGGCTTGACCTCGAAGAGACTGGACTAAGACTTGGATAACTTGCCGTAGACTTTAGGATGCCGGCATTTGGACGCTCCCCCTCGATCCTCTGTCGCGCCTCATCGAATGGAATGTTTTCTATCACCGCCATTTTAGAAATCAGCCTATTCTTCGCGTAGACTTGACAAAATACGTCGGTGGGGAGATGCTCCCCGTCGCAGTTGATGCACACCGGCGGCTGGTTTGCACGAGGGCAATCGTCGACCCTCTCGTGCGCAAAACCCGCACAACGAGAGCATCGTGCCCTGGATTTGCACATAGGGGCCGTGTGGCCATAATTGAAACACCTGTAACAAATACGGACGATGGGCATGTATGGCCTAACCTCATAAATGGTTTTATGAATCGCCACCTCCGTGGGAAGGCGAGTTCCCTCAAATTTAATTTTGATCAATTCCGCGTCGACGAGGACGAACCTGCCGTTCTCGTCCTTTTCTTTGCCGCGTTTCTTCATGCGAGTAAAATCTAAAATTTTAACCGTAGATTTGATATGCGGCATGAGATCCTCCACTGTGTATGCTTTAGAAACTTTTTCCACCACCCCGATTCTCATAACTTTAAACTCAGGGATGAAAGCCAAGATATTCTTTTCTTTAAAGACTGATAAGCCTATTGCATTATTAGCGCCGTACACCGTGGAGAATTCCGCGCGCAGTTTGTTATTACCTAACTTTTTGATCTGTATAATATCCTGGCCTACTGCCTTATTAATGATTTCAGACAAATGCAGCCGGTCTCGACTCGGATCATTATCCGCATATTGAACTGCACATAATAAGGAGGACAATCCTCCTGTCGATATTTGTTCACATTTTTCTTTGTTCGTTTGACCGTTTGTGTCACACGCGGGGGGACCGGGATGGCCCCCCCGTCACCTACAGCGGCCCCGTTATCGTCGATGGGACGCTTAGTCCCCCGCGCAGAGGTTGAGTCGATCCTACTATTATCCTCAAACTCCATATGAATAACTACGTCGCGGCTGGAATTTTCCTGACCGCCTTTCAAGTTTGAAACAACAACATTCTCCGACGGGGGGATCCCCCCGTTCGGCGGGACGCCCGACGCTACCGGGGCCGTGTTTACATTCATGAAATTAAAATTTTTACCTTTATTGTCGTTAATTTGCACATTTTCAACAATCTCGTTGTTGCTACTCGAGCTTCCCAACGGGATTCCTGTCTCTAAGACGGCGGCCAAATTTTCCTGGGGGGGGAGCGGGGTCCTTTCCGCTCTCGTTTATTTTGCCTTTCTTCTTTTTGCCGTTACCCATATTCCTTTGTTGCTCTTGTATAAGTGCTTCAAAGGTTGCAAAAGCGTCTTGCGAAGCCGTAATACGTCCCAAATTATCGAAACTTTCGTCGGGGGTGGCTTCCGCAGGGGCCAAGGCCTCCTGCATCGCCCCGAGCCCTAACTCTCAAACTTTCTATCCAACAAAGACAATGACCGACCAGCAAAATCAAAATCGCCTGTCAAGGCTACTGCCCGACAAGATTTAAAAAAACTCGAGAAAACGCAAAGTTTTCCGCGATTGCACTTATAAATATTAGCCGGCCACGCTAAATGCGCGGCCGCGCGAGGACAACACACCGGGATCGAAGGTACCACGCGGGAACTCAGGAGGAACGTACGTCCGCTCAGCGCCACGATTCACGCGCGAATAGCGGCTGTTGTCATTTGTCGTGATCCGAACGTCCTCGCGGTAACATTTCGCGTGTCCGCCTGTCCGCGCCTCGCTATTCGCCCCTCGTCGCCGTCGTCTTCGTCGTTCGGCGTCTCGCAGGATTCGCAGGCACGCGCGGCCTCAAGCCTGTCCGCCTGTCCGCGCCTCGCCATTCGCCCCTCGTCGCCGTCGTCTTCGTCGTTCGGCGTCTCGGAGGCACGCGCGACCGTCGCGTCGCCCGCTCGCGAGACCTAACCTCCTTCACCGTTGGTTGGAAAAATTATAAAAAAGTGCTCTCATCGCACAAAGCAGTGGCCGGATACACACACATATATATTATAATATATATTTTTCTATAAATTGTAAGTATAATTTATAACTAATAACAAGAAACAAGCTCTCCAGATACACAATCAAAGACACGATATAAAGCAAACGAGAGCTATACGCTGATATTAAAGCGAGAGATTTAAAATTTGTTTAATAAATTTTAAATCTTTCGTGTATTTCCAAGTACACGAATTTCCAACATACTAAACCGCGCGCCGATTTTTTGTCGGACTGAAAACACAGTTTTCGTTGGAGCATTAAAATTCCTTACCCCCTCCCCCCCCCCCCCCTAACGAATCATTTGATGCTAATTTAAGCATCATAAATTAATATAAAGAATTTCAGCCTGCTGAAACAATGCGTCCTACCGGTTTCTATTAATTGTTATTGCGATAAATATTACCATATGCCTCGGTGGTCGAATTGGTAAGACGCCCGAACGGAATACGGGAGATTCCAGGTTCAAACCCTGGCTGAGGTAATATTTTTCGCAATAAATTCTTTATATTAATTTATGATGCTTAAATTAGCATCAAATGGTTCGTTAGGGGGGGGGGGTAAGGAATTTTAATGCTCCAACGAAAACTGTGTTTTCAGTCCGACAAAAAACCAATCGGCGATTGCGGTCTGGTCACTCCCTGAAAGTATCCCCTGATGATGCTGTCGTGGAAGATGGCGGTCATATACGTTCGCCTGTCGCGTTAATTAATTTGTCGCCTTTTTTAATATAACACGTGTGTCTTTTCGAGGTGTGAAATTTCAGTGTTTTACTGCTGAATCGCGTTAAGACCGTCTTAAGTAATGTCTTAAGATGCTAATACGGTTCTATGATTGGTTCATGACATCTTAATATTGAACTTAAGACGGTCTTAAATAACTAATTACTTAAATTCAAAACTGTGTTACTTTCTTGCTTTTATGTATTGCATCACTGTTGCGGCGAACAGTTTTAATATAAAGATTTTCATGTCACATGCGAAAGGATCCTGCACCAAATCACGGGAAAATGTATCTCTGTCAAATTGGCTGAAAATTTAGTATTATGTAGCTTATGACGTCCTGACGTCCTGACGTCCTGACGTCGTGGACTACATCATACTAAATTTTCAGCCAATTTGACCGGGATCCATTTTCCCGTGGTTTGGTGCGGGGTCCTTTAAACTTGTTGGTTTCAACAGTTGCTGTCGCATCGAGTGTAAGTTTTGAAATAAAAATGTTTATAAAATATATATGTTGTCTTTTAATTTAACGTTTTTATAACTGTAATAGTACATATTATATATATATTAAAAAGTAGGGTACAAGGTGAAAGCAATTGATGCTCATATGACCCGCACGCATGCGGCACTCACGCGTGCGAGTCATATGAGCATCATTTGAGGACGCATCTGTCTAGCACCATGAGTTCACGCCGTGCAAATTATCCGCACGACGTGCATGCATCGTGAGCTCACTTAGCGGGCATTTTGTTATCTGGGTTACTTTATGAACTATCTATTCTATTGTATAAACAGTCGGTTAAATTTTGGTCCATGAGAAAATTTTGAGACAAACGTTTTATAGCACTCAAGCGATACAGTTTCAATATATCTCGTATGGTCAGAAGCGATGGCAATCGTGGAGCAAACATCTCTAAATCTTGTATTACAGACACACTTGTGTGAAACAGATGATTTACAAAGTACGATAACAGATGATTTACAAATACCTTGTTTACGCGAGCGAGGTAATTGTCGCGTATCGGAGTATTGGGCCAGTATTCAAAGTCCAATCTCAAGTCAACGCTTATAAGACGATCTTGATCAAGTCTGCTTATGCAATACCAGACCGTCTCAAGATTGATAGATTTCATATATTACCTTGTTTACGCCGCCGCGTAAACAAGGTAAAAATACTAATATTAACCTTACTCGACGCGACGTAAACTGTCACCGTGATGGTTCGCACTATCGTACTATATCGAAATAGGTATATCCCGAACACCGTAAAATATTTTATTTCACTGATGGATAGTTTGCGCTAACGATACATGACCCCGATCTCACATTTTCTTTTATCGTACAATTCAACTCACAGCGATCTCGATCGCCATCAATCATCGCATTATATCGAAATATTTCCCGATATCACAAAATATTATATTTCACACAATATAATCGTTCGCGCTAACGACACCGATATCACATTTTCTTCTAAATCACATTACACATAGTATAATACTTCGAAGCATCGAAGTATTATATAGAAGTCTGTGAAGTAAAATTATTTATTATAATATAAGATGGCAATGTAG
Organism: Harpagoxenus sublaevis; assembly: GCA_030770355.1. Classification (NCBI taxonomy): domain Eukaryota; kingdom Metazoa; phylum Arthropoda; class Insecta; order Hymenoptera; family Formicidae; genus Harpagoxenus; species Harpagoxenus sublaevis. Next base: position 35,108 of record JASTWR010001005.1, on the reverse strand, counting down.
AACTCAAAGTGCAAGGATGTATTTACTGATATTTTTAATTTTATGCATATCTAATCGTAAAAGTTGACGAAAACGACCTTTAAAAATGCCAAAGGTGTTTTTAATTTTTATCCTAGTTGCACAGAACTTTTTATTATAATTGATTTGACTACAATTTAAATTCGTCGTTTCCCTATATGGTATGAGTAACCAGGGTCTAATGGCATATGTTCCGTCACCAAGAATATGATATTTTTTCTCACAAATATATGGTACCTTTTCTTTTATGTCAGAAAGTGCTAAAAGTCGAGTATCATAAATTTTTCCTGGAATTCCAGTAAATACAATGACTGAGACATTTCTTCGCCAGTATCAAAAAATAATAAAATATAATTGAGTGACCTAACTGGCAAAAATTTTTCCTTTATTATAGCTCACAACGTTTCGGCCAACATCTGGCCCTTTTCAAGTGAAGAAATATAACAATAATTATTGCCAGCACTCAACGCCAGTAAATACATTCAAAAATCTGTTCTTATATGATCACAAATGGCTTGCAATGTGACAGATGTCAAAGTACATTCAATGCAGCTAAAATTAAAGGTTTAAAATTTTCAACATTTTATAATAAAAATTGCAATATTTTAAAAATTTATACAGATATATAAATATTTACCAAATATAAAAGAAAGGATTTGAGTTTTAGTTGATATAGGAGTGCTACCTCCGTGTGTATTATTAGTTAGGTATGGCTGAGATTGCTCATAACCATTAATAATTTCGTAAACTGTAGTTCGATTTAAACGAAATCTTTCCTTAAACTTGAAAAAAAATAGAATACAATTTTTTTTATTAAAAATATGCGGAGTTTCAACTTATCTGTTTGTCAGACATTTCATGAATTACATTCTTTATATAATTTTTTATTTTTAGAATAGACTTGCGTATATGCAATAACAAAATTTTATTCTCATCCTGATCCTTGCTGCTACTACTTATAAACAATAATTCTAATGAGACATCCGTTATTTACTGGCATTATCCATTTTATCATTTTACCTGAGAGTGAAAACACACATAATAATTATACAAACTTAAATTGCTTATTTTATTAAAATATTTTATTTATTTATTTATGTTTTTAAACATTTCAAGATTATTAAACGTCAAAATGTTAATATCACTGCACAGCTATTATATATGGTATATTAGGTTTAAAACTAAAAACAATTTCATTGTTATAAACTTATAAAGTTTATTAAAATAATATAATATAATATTGTATATCATACCATGTAAATACATATAAAACACGAACATAACCTCTATTTCAATTTGCACTGGCACTTTCCACCGTCTTTCGAGAAGTCGCACTTAGTGCAATTCTTTTGCACCAATTTTGCCAACAGAACATTAAGCACTGAAAATATGTGAACTAATTTTCACAGTGAAACAATAAAATTGCACTCAGTGTGCACCAGTGTTGCACTAGTTTTTCCAGTAGAAAACGCTATTAAATTTCGCTACCTATTTTATCTACTCTCTCTCCAAATCTTTGTCAGATATCCCGGAGTGCTTTGTTTCTAATATCCTATAGTCCTATACCACCCATTGCACTTGGAATCTGAAATTTGTCTGAACTTTTCTTTTCTCTGTAGATGCATTTCCTTTTTATATAACTCCTCCCCCCTTAACTGACCTGCTTCCTTTAACTTTTCTACCTCGTCTATTTCTCCTCCTTCCATTCTCTTTCCTCCAAAAAGTCCATTCTCTTCTCCTTCCTTCACTTTAAAGGTATCTCTCTTATCTCTTCCCAACATACCCTCGCTAACTTCCCTCTATTTCCCTCCTCCAACTTCCTCTCATAATTTAATGCCGTCATACCCGCTCTCCCCCTTAACATTTCTTCATTTTCTTCTTTGCAACTTTTCCCTTGGTATATATCCTGGAATACTCCCTTCCATATCCAACACCTACCTCAAATACCTGTTTTACACTTTCTCTGTCCCCTCTCTCTCCTTCCAGCTCCACACCTCTACTCTACAACTAATAACTGACCAAAGCAACCTATCACAAAGCTATACCCTTCTACCCATATCTCTCCCAAACCTTTTCCTTATTCCCCATACCTGTCCTAATAATGCTGCTCCCTTATTTACTCTTTCTCCGATATGCTTATCTTGCTTTCCATTGTATCCCACTGTGTAATTAAGATATTTAAGATCCCTTACTTCTTTTTACAGTGCCGTAAAATCGTGGAAAATTAGGACCCCCACCACTTGCCACTATGACATGCACATTGTACAGCATATCGGTGTCGCCAAAGCCGAAGCTCGCCGATGGTAGGAGTCCTAATTTCCCACGATCTCACGGTATTGCCCTCTCTTTCTACCTCCAAGATATCTTCTTTCCTGCTTCCTTCCTTCCTCCATTTTTACTTTTACCTCCGTATTCAATTCTAACCCGGCTCTTTCTGCCAAATACCTCTTCAAACTTCTTAGCATCTCCTTCATGCCTTCCTCATCTTCCGCTAGGATCGTAATGTCGCCTGTGTATGTTAGCGTGTATAGCTTCCTCCTTCCTATTGTAACTCCTTCCCCATCCTCCCTTTTTCAACACTTTGTCTACGTTTGCTAGAGTAAACAAAAGGCTCAGTGAGCAATCCTGCCTAACTCTCCTTTCCGTAAAGAGTGAACAAAAGGCTTAGTGGGCAATCCTGCCTACCTCTCCTTCTCGTCTAAAACCTTTCCCCTTCTTTCTCTCTCATCCTTAACTCTACTCTCCGTTTCCCTCAAAACCTCTTCTCATTTCCTAACCAGACATTCTCTTACCTCCCTTACCACCTCCAACAACAACTCCCTGTCCATCAAGTAAACGCTGCTCTTATATCCCCGAAAAGCACCACCAACTTCCCTTTTTTTTTGTTCACCTGCCTATTAATTAAATAATTCATATTTTCATAAATGTTAATTAATTAAATAGGACATAAATGTTATTTATAATTCTCAATTCTTTTCTAAACACCGTTTGACTCGGCAACAGACCCTTCCCTTCTATCTCACCCATTAATCTTTTTGGCAACACTGATACACACACTTTATATGCCATTTGCGTCAGAGTCACTCCTCTAGCTATATAATCTTCTACCTTTTTTCCTTTTATTTACTACTTTTCTTTACTACCGGTGCTATGACTTCCTCCTCCCACTCTCTTGGCCATTTTTCTTTTTTCTAAACCCTATTACATACCTTCCATATCTATTCTTCTATCTCCACTTCCACACTTTATTTGGAATTTTATCCCCGCTCATTGCTTTTCCATCTTTCAACTTCCTTACTACTTTCCTAATTTTTTTCCTGTTTATCTCTTTTTCCTCATCTTCACATTCCTCTCTCCTAGATCTTTCAGATACCCTACTCAGATATTCTATCTCTCTCAATAACCTTTTAAAATACCTATCCTATTCTTCTATCTCTATTCCCTCATTTGTCCTCTTCTTTCTTTTTCTTTTTTTATTTATTGCCTCTACATTTATCCCTCCGTTTTAACCTTCTTCATTTCCTCCGTCCACCCATTTTTCAACTCCGTTTTTTTATTTTCTCCACATAATTTCTTATACACTTGTCTCTTCTCCCTATGACTATCTCCACTCCCTTCCACCCTTCCACCCTTCTTTATTTCCTCAATTTTCTCCTAACTTTCTTCTTTCTCTCTTTACATTCCTTGTCCAACCATCCCCTTCCTTTACTTTCCTTTTTCTTTTCTTCCACTTTCTTCAACATGTTCTCTCTTACTTTTCCTTTCAACTTATTCAAGTTTTCTTCCATTCCCTTTTTTGTTCTCTGTCTTTTTTTTAATACAATATAAATTGGCCATGAGAGTCAAAACGTGGTACTTAGTGCGTGTTTAATCAAAACTGATTTATTTCGAGATACAAGATCCGATATTCCGTACGTTTCCAACATATTAACTGCGCGCCGATTATTTGTCGATCTTAAAACACAGCTATCATTGGAACATTAGAAATTCCCTCTCCCTTCCCTAATCAAATCGATATCAATTTAGTATTAAAATCACTGTAAAGAACTTATTGCAAAAAATATTACCCCAGCCAGTGTTCGAACCTGGAATCTCCCGCATTCCATTCGGGCGTCTTACCAATTCAACTACCGGGGCATGTGGTAATATTTATCGCAATAACCGGATAACAATAATTTGAACGTCTTTCTCAGGCGACGTGAATAAACAATTAATATATAAAATCCTAAGGACTCTCAAAAATTCAAATACAATATAAATTGGCCATGAGAGTCAAAACGCGGTACTTAGTGCGTGTTTACGCTAATAATATAATATTATTTTCATATATTATTGCTCAGAACTTTTCTTTTCTTACTACCACTCCTTCTATCTGCTGTATCACAAAATTTTTTATTATATCAATTAAACAATCTTTTATTTGTTTTGTCCTTCTTTTGTATCAACAATCATATATTATTATTTATTTATTTTTTGTTGCGCCTTCTATTTTGTTATGTATGAAAATTATCAAAGAGATTGAAAAATATTTATTTCTGATGTATCTCAATTAATTCTCTCCAACACAAACTTTTGTAAATAAACTTTTTAATTTTTAATACAACTTAAATACTACCTAAACACTATTTTAATATTATCTGCATTTTCAATACCGCGTATTTGTCTATAAACATAATTTCATACTTCTTATAGTTCTTCCATTTATGCCTAATGGCATTCAAGTGTAATATGCTTGATTTAAACATAAAAAGTTATCCAATATCCAATCATCGAATTCTTCTCCTAGGCACAGGAGAAAGATGGATAATGGACAAAAAGGAAGAGAAAGACAGAGGGGAAGAAAAAGGCAAGAGAAATAAAGGAGATAATGAAAAAATGTAGAAGAACAATTAAAGAAATAAGAGGAACTAGGAGAAAGCTGAAACTTTTAGATTCTCCCTTACTTTAAAGGAATATGTGAATTAATGAGTGGCACCCGTTTGACCACGTTAATATTGACAACGGTCCCAATTGACCACGTTGAAATTGACCACGTTGCGATTGACCACGTTGATATTGACCACGTTGCGATTGACCACGGTCCCGATTGACCACGGTCCCGATTGATCACGGTCCCGATTGACCACGGTCCCGATTGACCACCGTCCCGATTAACCACGGTCCCGATTGACCACCGTCCCGATTGACCACCGTCCCGATTGACCACAGTCCCGATTGACCACGGTCTCGATTGACCACCGTATCGATTGACCCCGGTCCCGATTGACCACAGTCCCGATTGACCACCGTCCCGATTGACCACGGTCCCGATTGACCACAGTCCTGATTGACCACGTTAAGATTGACCACGTTGCGTTTGACCACGTTAATATTGACCACGTTGCGATTAAGCACGGTCCCGATTGACCACCGTCCCATTTTACCACGGTCCCGATTGACCACGGTCCCGATTGACCACCGTCCCGATTGACCACGGATCCCAATTGACTCACCGTCCCGATTGACCACGATTGAGCACAAAAAATAGATTGTCAAGAAAAATAAATTTGGACAATTTGCGTGGTTGTTTGAATGTGTAAAAACTATAACTATAACTTATTATGTATGTACAACCACTGAGATATAATATCTTAGTATTTATACAACACAATGATTTTACGAAAGGTTAGGAAATCTGTCATAACAACTTCGTGGAAAAAAATTGTATGTTACCTGCTATCAAGGAAGTATATCTCTACTTTTTGTTGGTACTCCCTGGCGGAAATATTTCTACAAAATTTAAAAAATAATAAAAGTGTGCTACAAAAAACTACAAAATATAATTGCCAGAATCTACTAAAATCTACATGAATTTAAAAGAAGTGCTACAAAATTCTTCATGAAAATGGTGGAATTGAAACACTTTTGTAAATTTTTATATTTTTTTAGTGGATCTTGATCTATAAATTTTTCGGTGAAACTACGTCAAACTACAACTAATACTGATATTGTTTTCAATGTCAAAAACAGTTAAAAAAAATTTAATTTCATTTTTGTTGTCTCTATAGGAATTATATTATAATATACTACGACACTGTATGTGTACAGCCGCGTGTGTCTGCCTGAAAAAACCCGCTCTCTCAGGCGGTCACCCATCCGAGTGTGGTACCACGACAACGTCGCTTAACCTTTTTGATGAATGGACTAGTGGTGATCTTCTGACTCTGATGCTTCCTTCTTGCTTATACTCATATATTACACATCTTTATAGTGTTTCTACAATTGAAAATCTACAATTTAATAAAAAATAATACAAAAATCTACAAATAATAAAAATTTGAGAATTAACAAAATCTTAAAAAATTAAAACATCTGCTTACTTGTAGAATACTACAATTATTTATAAATGACTATAGAAATCTACCACAATTTACATATCGTAAAACTATGCAAATTAGAATCTAATCCAGTTTTTAGTTTCTTATAAAATATTACAATTTTGTACGAATAGTAACAAATACCGATTTGTTTGTACAGTTCAAAAATTTATTACAATTATGGCTAATTAAAATTTGTACTTTTTAGTTAAATGTTACAAGTTTTTACACAAATCTTCCAAAATTCATCTATTATTAATAACTTCTTTATTCGCAGAAGTCAAAATACTTATATTTTTATTTTCGTGTAGTCTGTTGTAAAGTTCAATAGAAAAATACATAAATGTACAATTCTTTACCTATATAAATTTCTCATTTGTGAATGGTTGTAATTTTGCATACAATACTACAAAATCCTACAGAAAACGACAAAATCCTTAAGCCTTTTACAACTCGTGAATTCATGAAAATCTATATAAATTTGCTTTTTTTAGATGTTTATGAGATACTACAATTTTACATGGAAATTAACAGACCTTCAACCAAACTTTCAACCTTTTCATGGAAAATTGTAGTACCTTATAAATATCTAAAACAGCGAATACATGTAGATTTTTATGCATTCACAATTCGTAAAAGGCTAAGAATTTTGTCGTTTTCTATAGGATCTTGTAGTATTATATGCGAAATTATAATCATTTACGAGTCAGAATTTAATTAGGTAAAAAATTTTACGTTTGTGTACTCTTCTATTGGGTCTTACAGCAAACTATACGAAAATAAAAACATAAGTATTTTGACTTCTGTGAATAAAGAAGCTATTAATAATACATCAATTTTGGAAGATTTGTGTAAAATCTTGTAACATTTAACTAAAAAGTACAAATTTTAATTAAATTTTTGAGCTGTACAAACAAATCGGTATTTGTTACTATTTGTACGAAGTTATAGTATTTTATGAGAAACTAAAAACTGAATTGGATTCTAAGTTGCACAGTTGTACGATACGTAAATTGTGGTAGATTTCTATAGTCATTTATAAATAATTGTGGTATTCTACAAGTAAACAGATGTTTTAATTTATTAAGATTTTGTTTCTTCTAAAATTTTTAAAATTTGTACATCTCTGTACTATTTTTTATAAAATTGTAGTTTTTCATGAAATACTACTTGCAATAATTTCTTGATTTGAGAACATTGTAATTTGTGGTACTATTTCGTAGATATATTTCTACAAAAAAATAACTATTTCTACAAAAAATTAAATATTTTAACAAAAATGTACAAATTTCTATTTCTAGTCAAATTTTGTAGTTACTCATAGAAATTTTTTCCGCCAGGGCTTTGCTGCTCAATAATAATTAATAATTATATTATATCATTCTGCATCTTTACCTTGCACATCATTGTTATGACAGATTTCCTAACCATCTCGCAATATCACCCCAGATAGCGAGTTGAGTTTGAGCAGCCACGGTGGTCGGACGTGTTTTCGTCTCTGTCCCGAGTATCCCTGTGATATTGCCCTCTCTTGTTGTAGTGCTAGTGGTGGCCTGCTTTTGGTGCCTGTCGTGCTTGCCCTTTTTTTTTGGGGCCGCTTTTTAGTCCGTTAATTTTGTGCTCCCCTCTCGGAGGGGGAGCCTTAGAGTTTTTGCTGCATCGCATTAGTTGAATGCCTGTATGGCGGATCGCATAGATTCCCTGTCGAAGCTCGGTAACCAGCGAACTCCTGAAGAGGAGACTTCTGGCAAGTCGTGCAAACGTATGAGAGTAGAGATCACGGAACAGCAGATTGATGCGGCTTATCGGATGATTGTGGGAGAAGACTCTGCGATGGATGCCGAGGGACAGTCTTCGATTTTATTGAGGAATCAATCCCCCGAAGAGCAGGGAGATGAGATGATCGGAAGAAACGAGATGGAGATAGAGACGAATTTAGAGTTTAACACTGACACTCGCGATGGCGAATTTTTTTATAAAAAAAGCCTCCGCGGTAATTAGTTCTAGGATAACCGACGACTCTCTATCTACGCAAAAGGAATGCGGTGACAACGTGGATGTTTGTGACGATCGATCACGTGAGCCGGTGGTGACTGATGTTATTGAGGAGAACAAAGAGATATATTCTGTTTGCGACGGTAAGCTTGAGAAATGTACACAACAACAGCCTCGTCCTGTGATCACAAGATACGATAGCAGCTTTACTGGTAAGGCTAAAATTACTATTAAATTGCCCCTTGATCAAACTTCTGCTAAGAAGGAGAAAAATAAAATTAAAATTTGGATGTCCTTGTCGAATATTAATATCTGTCCGAATACTGTGGAGATGTTAAACCATTTCACCGCTGAAGCGAAATTCCCTGATTACTTGGAGGCTAATCTGGCTTTGGAAGCAATTGAAAGAAAAATTCCGAATAAATTAAAAGCTTATGTTGAGCAAAGGTCGATGATTAATAGGGGAGTTATTGCGGATTGGCCTGCATCTATTAAGGAGCTATGGTCGGTAATTCAAAATAGATCGGGTATCATCGGGCTGGAGCGTATGTACCGTCGCAAATGGGATAGCGTGGAGAAGAAAACTACTTTATCGGAAACGGACAATATTATTGTTACCTTTAGAGGTGTGGGTATTAGAGATCTGAAGATTTTCACTAATAACGTGGGCTTGAAGGTTAGGCCCTTTGTTCCGCAGACTAGACAGTGTTTTAACTGTTACAGGTTCGGTCATACAAAAATATCGTGTAAAAGTGATACTTATTGTATTGTGTGCGGTGAAAAGGCGCACGGACAATGTGATAGACCTGTCAAGTGTCGAAATTGTGGCGGTGCTCATAAGTCTACTTTTAGAAACTGCCCAGTTTTTGAGAAGAATAAACAGATTAATATTGTTATGGCTCATAAGAATATATCTCTTTTTAGTGCTAGACGTATTGTGGAAGGGGGAGGGCGCCCTGTTGCCCCCCTGATGGAGTCCCGGGTGGGTGCGGGGCATTGGCCGGGACTGCCCCCTCCAAGGACGGATTCTTATGCTGAGGTGGTTCGCAGTGGTAATAAGGATGATCGGGGGAATCAAGGCGTGTCGGAGGTGACTCCGCCTTCGAGGATGACGTATGCCGGGACGGTTTGTTATTGTAAAGATAATCAGAGTAATCGACGGGTGACCGAGGCATTTGTGCCTCGCTCTTCTGGTCCTGCTGGACGATCGACGGAGCCCGCTCGTGGTAGGCCCCGGCCCCTGGCGGGAAAATCTAGTCAAGAGTATTATAAACAGTTCGATCTGCGCGCGGGGGAAATTAACAAGGAAAATCAGGGGATTATGTTCGCATCGGCCAGGAATGGGGCGGCCTTGTCGAGCTCTATTTCTGCACGGACGTCGGGGGAGACTTTGTCGGAGGGTCATGTATCACAGGTGCCACAAGACTTTGTTGGTGAAATGGGAGAGCTGTGGCCTATTTTTCTTCAGTTCCGAGAGATGATGGACCGCTTATATGATAGGGGTAGGCCTCCTCCAAGGGAGAGTTTTGATGAGAGATATTCGTATGATTTGGTTGATCGGTCAGGATATATTGATGATGAGAGGCTTGATCCTCTCTCTTCGGTATGACCTTTAACCTTTTATTGTGGAATTGCCGAGGCTTTAGGACCAGCAAAAATGAATTATCCAAACGTGTTATAGATTATGATGTTGTTATCCTGACTGAGACTAAGTGTACAGAAAATAACCGAATATATTTTTCAGGGTATAAAACAGTACAAAGTGATAATCTGCTTAGCAGTGGTGGTGTCTCGATTTCTGTACGGAGGGGCATCGAATTTGATGTTCTCCCTCCACCCCGAATGATGCTTTTTTTGGTTACGATACGGTCGGCATTAAAACTAGAAATTTGGAGAACAACTGCAGCATTCTGGCAGTATACAGACATCCACGCGGGGCAATTTCTGTGCCCGATGTTAGATGGTTGGTAGGACGAGTCACTTGCGCTGCGGATTCGGTTATATTGGGCGACTTTAATGCTCACAATGCTGCTTGGAATTGCGATCTTACTTCTAGGGATGGTGAAACATTGCATGACAAGATGTTGGATATGGGTTTTTTTTGCGTCAATACTGAGTCAAGATCAAGGGTTGGCCAGCGAGGACAGCGGGATTCCAATATTGACCTGGCGTTTGGCTCGGGCTGGTGTTATGGATAAAATTAATTACGCTCAATTGGACGAGACTTGGGATAGTGATCACTACCCTATTGCTTTCTCTATGGATAATAATGTTCTGCCCTATAGAAAAGTCACCAATAGAATTACATCTAAGAAAACGGATTGGTTATTATTCCACAGCTATGTTGACGATATGGTTCAGTCGGAGCTTTTGCCTAATATTGCCGCTTTTTCTGAGGACACGGAAACTTATTACAGGAAATTCATTGATGGTCTTAAAACTTCGGTTGATCGGGCGTCTGGCAGGAAGAAAAAATCGAGCGTACCGGAGACTACGGTATTTAAACGTAAAGTTCAACATAGATGGTGGGATGCGGAATGTGATAGGATTATCCGGGATAGGAAAGAGGCTTTTTCTACATGGAAGCGAACCAAATCTATTAACGATTGGGTGAAGTATAAGCGATCGTGTGCTGTGGTTAGGAAGACGATTGCTTTGAAGAAAAAGGTACGTTTTGAAGAATTTTGCGCTGGAATCAATCGCTTTACTAGTCTGTTATGTTTGGAATACTGTCAGGATTCTCAAGAATGCCAGGAGTAATGTCCGATGGAATTGTTGGAAGACCAAGAACAGAGAAGAGGAAATTAAGAAATCTATTGACAAGCTTGCCCCCCCTTTTTTTGGGACAGATCCATCGCCTATATTTGATATTCGCTCTGATGATTTCCCGCTGAGTGCCCCGTTTCAGAGACCGGAATTGGATAGAGCCATTTCAATGATTAAGAAAAACTCTGCTCTAGGTCTTGATGGTATCGAGTATAAGATGATCAAGGAGCTTCCGGAGTCGGCTCTTATATATCTGTTGGAGCTATTTAACTGCATATGGTGTTCGGATTTGTTGCCTGAGGAATGGCTGCATTATCAGGTCGTATTTATTGACAAACCTGGTAAAGAAAAAGTTTGGCCGATATCATTGTCCTCCTGTGTGGGCAAGTTGTGCGAACGCATGATTAACGAACGGCTGACATGGTGGGCGGAGAATGAAGACAAGTATAGCCCGTCTCAGAACGGATTCCGTAGAGGTAGATCTTGCTCGGAAAATCTGGTTAAAATCGTCTCGGACATACGTGCTTCCTTGTGTGTGGGTGAGTACACGCTTGCTGCGTTTCTCGACGTGTCGTTGGCTTACGACAACGTGGACTTCCGTATCATGATTGAGACTTTAGTAGCGCTTAAGTGTCTCGTGGGCATAGTCAAATTCATTTGTAAGTGGCTATACCGGAGACTTGTTCGTTTTATTGTTAATTCACAAGAATTCATAGAACGTCTTGTTTATGTGGGACTCCCGCAGGGTGCTGTTCTCAGTCCGGCTTTGTATTCGCTCTACACGAGGAGTTTATGTTCTGACCTACTTGATGGCGTTCAATCATGTGAGTTTGCTGATGATATTGGACTTTATATATGCGGGCCGAATAGACAACGTAATCAGGAGCTCCTTCAACGCGCGGTTAACTTGGTTGCTGAGAGATTACGTTTTATCGGACTTTACTTGGAGCCCCAGAAGACTGTTCTCGTCGAGTTTAATAAGCATGGTCTGCTTGATAGGACGCGGAGTATAATCATTAAGGGCTGTGAAGTTTACAACAGTGGCGAAGCGAAATTTCTAGGTATATGGATTGATAATGGACTAAAATTTTCTCACCAAATTTCAAGAGGTGAGGGGCAAGGTTGATAGAGCGAATGCCGTTATGCGTTATTTATGTAGAGTCTCCAAGGGAATGGAGGTTAACACGGCGCTAATGCCGTATAAACGCCTTGTACGCTCGATCACGGAATATGGAAACTTTGTATATCATCCCAGGGATGCTGAGTCTATCCGAAAACTTGAGAGAACACAGTATAAAGGTATCAGAACGGCTCTGGGATATCGGAATAGTACTCCGAATAACGTCATTGTTGCTGAGGCGAAAGTTAGATTGCTTTCGGATCGTGCGGAGATGCTTGCCAGGAATTTTGTGTACAGGGCCATTGCCTACAACGTGAGTGGATTATGTGACAGAATTCGGAGAACCTATGATAGTGAGGTGTGGATGCGGTATCGACAGCCGACTTATGTGATGTCCTTGATGTCTAGAGTGGAGGAAATGTGCTCCTTCCAGATTGCTCATTGGCCCTCCGGGGAAATACGAAATATTTGAAGGCGAGATTGAGGCACATACATTCGTCCCCAAGGTTGACTTCTCCTTCGGGCTGATCAGGAAATCTGACAGAAGATATACTGACGCTGCTATGATTAAGGATATTATTTCGAAATACCAGTTGAATAATGAGGCGGAGATCATATTTACGGACGGGTCGCATAAGACAGAGTGGCCCTCCACGGGCGCGAGTGTTGTTGTGGATGGACAGGACGTGGCGTATAAAATTAGCATGTCTAAGTTGTGCTCGTCGTATACTGCGGAGATTTTTGCTATTAATGCTTCATTGAGACTTATGAAGGCTTCATGTGAGACAAGAAACAACCATATTATTATGTTGTCGGATTGTAAATCTGCTCTTTTCGCTATCCAAAATAATGTACTTTTGGTACACAAGAGCAAATATGCAGTTGAAACCAGGCTGTTAATTTATTCACTCGAGAGGGAGTTAGGTATGAGGATTGTTCTTATCTGGATTCCCTCTCATGTTGGTATTGCTGGTAATGAGCTGGCGGATGGGTTGGCGAGGGAGGCGGCGCAGGAGCTTCCTGACGATGGCATTGAGGTCCCGATTGGGGACCTTATGGCGGTTGCGAGAGAAGAGACTTGGCTGGCTACTCAAGCCGCTGTAAAGCGAGACTCTGCTTATAAGGGAATATTTTATTTCTCTAATTTTTATGATGAGAAGGCTCGTAAGCCTTGGTTTAGTAAGATAAATGCAGAAAGATATTTTGTGACCCTCATTAATAGGATTAGAGCGAATCACTATAATTTGGGATCTTCGTTGTTCAGGAAGAATTATGTTGACACTCAGCGTTGCGAATGTGGATATGAATGTGAGGATCTGAGGCACGTTTTGCTACAGTGCCATAAATATGATAACTTGAGGATTAAGTTGGACGAGGATCTTAGAGCCGAAGGTTACCTTGCGGAAATCAATATTTACAATATGATCAAGAAAAGAAATTGGAATCTGCTTTATTTTGTTTTTAAATTCCTTAAGGGAACAGGCAAGATTATTTAGCATGCTGTAGCATTTGGTAGTATATTCCTAATAGGAACGGTTTACATTGTTTGTGTCAGATTGTCTTCAGACATAAGGCACCTATTCTCCCTCACCCGAGGGAAAATCCAAAACCCCCCCACCCCAGATAGCAAAATGCTAGCAGTATGCCAGTAGTATGCCAGCAGATTCAATCATGAATTTGCAGCAGATTCCGCTCCGCTGCGTCCTCATTAAGCTTTAGTTCTGCCAGCCCAATGTGCCAGCACAATGTGATGGCAGAAATGCAGCAGAAACGAAGCACGGTATGCCTTCACGATATGACGCTAGAAATGCAGCTAATATCAAACAAAACCTGCAATATCAATTACCGACAGCAGATGTATAGCAGAAATGCAGCATAATCTGTTGTCACAATGTGGCAGCAGAAACACGGCAGAAATAAATCAGGAAATTTGTATTTTTAAATGGCATTTAAAAATGTCAGGTTTGTAATAGACATCGGATTTTTTATATGCAGATTAGTGGAAAAGAGCAATTAATAACTATAATATTATGTTATTTATAATATCCGACATTTTCATACTGCCATATATGTTAGGTATAAATATGTTGGATATTATAAATAACATAATCTTATTTAGTTATTATATATATATAATTGCTCTTTTCTATCAATCTGCATATGCATATGAAAAATCCGATGTCTAGTAATAAACATTTTACAAATTATATATTATTTTTACAATGAAAAGTTAAATTTATTTTCTACATATTCACATGCATATGCATATTATTTTTTATATTATAATACACTGTAAAGTCACGCGAAACGGCTTAATATTTAGAAAAAAAACGTACCCAAAAGTTACAGGATATTATGTGCTTTATTTAACAGTCGCATTATATTATGGTTTTGACAAAAATTGTGTAAATTTCAGTTATTAATAATTTTCCTTAACTTGCAGATATACTACATATTGTCTAATAATGATTATAATTTATCAAATAATATATATAATTTATCAAAATATAATCTAAAGAGGAGATAAAAATCTTGCAATATTTTCACATAAAAAAATTATATTTTTATATAAAAAAATAGAATTTGTATTATAAATATTATAATAAGTACAATTTATCAAAATATAATGAAGAGCATAAAAAATTTTTGAAATTTTCACATATAAAAATAATATTTTTGTATGTAAAAAATAGACTTATTATAAATATAATTTTGTATTATAATACACGGTAAGAAGTCACGCAAAACGGCTTAATATTTCAAAAATTGATTTTAAAAAATATGTTTTTGACTAAAATTAAAGGACATTATGTGTTTAATTTAAAAGTTTATTATTTTGGTTTTTGGAGTTTTTTAATTTAGTTACTATTAATAATTTTCCTACAAACGTGCTTGTATATTTAAATAAAAATTCAATTTTTTACGTTTAAAAGTATAATTTTTATATATATACGTAAAAATATTATGCAGATTTTTAGTCTCTTCAGATCATATATTGAGAAATCATATTTATCATTTATAATAAATTATAATCATCATTAGACAATATTTTTTATATCTGCACACAAAGTTGTAAGACAATATTTATTTCTATTAATTACATTAAAAATATTTTCGCCAAAATCAAAATAGTGCAACTTAAATGAAACACATAATATCCTGTAACTTTTGTCAAAAACATGTTTTTCTAAGCAATAATATTCAAAATATTGTTATTTTGCGCGGCTTTTCCTTACCGTGTATTATAATAGAAAATAATAATAAACTATAATAAAAATTCTAACTTTTACATATAAAAATATTATTTTCATACATAAAGATATTGAAACATTTTTATATTCTCTGTAAGTCATATTTTGATAAATCATATCTGCAAGTAAAGTTTTAAGACGATATTAATATTTAAATTTATATAAAATAAAATATAAAGAAATATTAAATCCAAAAAATAAAAATACGATAAATCCAACGATGATTCCAACAATGAATCTTAATTCTGCAACATCCTTAAACCACTGCAACAAAGTAAAATAATATAATTAATATTTTTTAAATAAGTTATTATATATTCTATACAAAAAAGAAATAAGAAAAAAAAATTAAGTTTTTACGTACCTAATCATTTTCATTTTGTTTCAATGTTTCTTCCGATTCATTGTCGATTGAATTGTCTTCGTCGGCCCAATATTGCTGAGCTGCATTTCGCCCGTTACTTCTGTTCCTACCTTCTATTTTGCGCGTGTGTGTTCTTCGACGTTGTTTTGCCGCTCGCAAAGCTTCTTGTATGTATCGCTGGAATTCCGATCGAGTTGGTTTGTCAAAATGTTTAATATCGGAAACAGCATCTGAAAAATATGACAATATCAATTTTATATTATATTATTATTATGACATTGCAATAAATAAAATTTTGTACTATCGTTGATTTAATAACAAGTACTACAATATATATGTGTACACAGATTAATATTTTATTATAAAAATAATATAGAAAGGTTGACATAATATAAAATTTATTAAGGCTCCTGTTGGCTTGATTATTAAATCCGCGTTGACAGTACACACAGTGTCACACGTGACAAAATTGTGAACTGTAAGCCGTGAAAAACTACGTTAAAAAGCTTATTTAAATTAATTTTTGTAAAGTACGTTATTTTTTGTTGTAGAGCAATGTTTTTATATTTAAAATAATTATCGTAATGTTAAAATGTACTACAGACACCTATTTTGTTACAATTTAATGTGACATTAAATATTTATTTTAATTTAACAGCTGTCACTTTGTTTTTATTCTCGATTAGACACGTCACAATTCAATTCAACATATGTGGATTTCTCCCCAAATAAAAGGGGAGTTGAAAGTATATTTTACAAGTATATTTTATTGATTACATGCGCTATCTTGGTGATAATAAGATAAGTTGCAGGAATAATTTATAGCTTTGTAACGTTATTTTTCACGCCTTACAGTTTACAATTTTGTCACGTGTGACGCTGTGTGGACTGTCAACACAAACTTGGCAATCAAATAAGCAGAAGCCTGAAATGTACTTTAAATTATTTAACATTGTTACAATGCATTAAATTCTATTTTTTTATTTATGTACATACAAATATTGCACTATCATAGTAAACAAAGGAAAACTAGAAAACTATACAAATAATATAGCGATATTTAAAAAAATTGTAGAAATATAAAAAAGCGTTAAAATATTACTATACCGTAAATTGCCTTAAATGATTCGTGTAGGTATTATACAAAGGCAGTGAGTTTTCTTCACGGCCAAACCATGTAAACGCCGTTGTTGCCTCATTTTCCAGAACTTCTTTGAAACATAGGCTGACTGCTTCTTTGGCTGTGAACCCGCCAATGTATTGAAGATAACTCACCTAAAACATATAAAAATATATATAAGTGTGTTTCTTACACATATTTATTTAGTAAACATTAAAAATCTTTGTATTTTTACATTTAAACTTACAACTTCGTTATAAATCGTGTCATCAACATTTTTAAAGTCTTTTGCACATCCTCTTCCGTGGAAAATGGTAAACATGACACTTTTTACGTAATTCGGCGTCGATCTTTGTCTTGAACATATTTTAACACTTGTTCTACATTATGATTCAATTTCCTGCAAACAATATAAATACGTACATAGACTGTAAAAAAATCTGTATTAAAAATAATATAAAAATAGGAAGTTTTTATGCAGATACCGTATATGAAATTTTAAATACAAAGTTGAAAATTAAAGGAATGGTATTTCGAAAATAAAAGTACCTGAGCAGCAATATTATTATGCTCATCTTTTTTTTTATAATACAAATGTTCATATTTTCAATCAAAAATATGTATTATTAGTAATTTATTACCTTGCGTATTCCAAAAAATCTTAAACAGGTTTTTAATATTCAATGTTGTGTGTACTAAATTTCATATCAGTGATTAAAAAATTCATGTTCGTGTATGAATTTAGCTATACAAGTGCAAGAATTTCTATTTTAGATATCCAGTTTGTAAATTTCATTTACCGTGGTATCGTAAATGTGTTGTAAACTTCATATCTTTTTTAACAGTGTAAGTATTACCAAGTAATATCTTTACCTTAAAAAACCAAAGTATATTTACCTTGAAAAAATCAAAGTAATATATTTATTACAAAAAAAAGGGTAAAAGTTTACAATAACTTACACAGCTCGGATTACTTTGACATTGACATATGTTGTCAAGGTCACCCTCCTGAGTGACCTTCAGAAGGTTTTAGTCGGCGGTCGCTGTTTATTAAAAAGTTATAAACAAAAAAAGTTTGGAAAATATAGCAGCTATATTGAGTATTGGAAGGCATAAACGACTAATATTACGTTTTTTTTTTAAAGCAGAGAATACTTTATTTCGCGAGTATGTGCTTCAACTTACAAAGCACATACTTGTAAAGCGCGCCACTAACCTATAGGTTAGTGGCGCGCTTTACAAGTGTGTGCTTTGTATGTGCTTTGTATGTGCTTCAACTTAGAGAGCACATACTTGTAAAGCGTGCCACTAACCTATAGGTTAGTGACGGCTTTACAAGTGTGTGCTTTGTATGTGCTTCAACTTAGAAAGTTGTTTATAACTTTTTAATAACCAAAAAAAAAAATTTGATGGGGAAAATTATTTAAAGCAGTGAATTGTTGGTATATTAAAAGGAAAGTTATTAATCTCTGCTTTAAATAACTTTTCTTTCAATATACCAACAATTCACTGCTTTAAATAGACTTCCGGTTCGGCTGGCGGAGCGGGCGGTCGGCCCGGAGTGGAGAGGATTGGGGAAAGGTGTTTTTTGGGAAGGAAAGAAGCCGAGAGGATGAGGTAGAGTGGTGGAGTAAGTGGAGGAGATACAGAGGAGGTCGAGGACATGGAGGAAGCGTCGAGGATGGTGCAGAAGGAGAATGGAAGCGGGTAATCGGAAGGGTAGATTTGGAGGTTAGGACGTGGAGAGGAGGGCAAGGGGACGGAGACGCAAGAGGAGAAAGAGTGCCTCGGCTTCGCAGTGGCGCTGTTGGTTGGACGGTGAGTTGCGGCGTGACGGGAGCGGTGGAAGAGCCGAGGCGGCGCTGGGTGTCGGCCGTGGGCTGACACCACGGCGGGACGCCGAGGCGCCGGTGTAGGAACGCACGTGGAATCGCGCGTGTCAATGGCGAAGAAATGGTGCGCCGCGTACTTGCACGGCTGGGATCGAGGAGATAAGGAAGGTAAAGTGAAGGTGGAAGCAAGAAGCAAGAGCGGAGGAACGTGAAGGAGAGAGAGGGGAGAACGAGGAGGTGGCGAAGAGAGCCGAGAGAGTGAGAGAAAGCCGAACCGGAAGGACGAGGGAGCGAGAGAAGGGGTGAAAAGGCCGGGCGGAGGGAAGGCATAAGAGAGGGAGATAGAAGAGGTAGAGAGAGGGAGGTTAGAGGTAGAGAGAGACGGGGCGAATGAGAAGAGGTGCTACTAACAATATGAGAGAGAGAAGAGAAAGTTGGAGGGAGAGAAGAGAAAGGCGCGGGATCTGGTAAGAAAGAGAAACGAGATAATGAAGATAGAGAGAGAAAGAAATAAAGGAGTGAGTGTGTACAGGGTGAAAACGGAAGAAAGTGAGAGGGCAGAAAGAGGAAGAGAGCAGTTCAGATGTTTGAGAGGTTAGAAAAAACGCAAGGAGGAAGGAAGGAGGAAAATCTGAAAGTGAAAATGGAGGAAGTCAAGTCGGTGGAGGCAAGGATCGGAGGCAAGAGAAGAGAGGAGGAAAGACGTGAGAGAGAGTGATTGAGAACAGCGGCGGGAGTGCGCGAAAGACGGGAAACAGCGAGAAGGAATGACAATAGGACAGGATGGAAGAGGTGTTGAGAGGATGGAGATAAGAATGAAAGAAGAAAGGCGAGATAAGAAGGAGCGAAATCAAGAGAAGGAGGCTGAGGAGGAGAGAGAATGAGGAGGAGGGAGAATCAAGGGCGGAGAGGAGGAGAGAGGGAGAGGACAGGCAAAGAAGTAATCTATGTGTTCTGTTTTTCTGTATGTAGGGCGATAGGAGGGAAGGAGTGAGCCAGAGACAAGGAGAGCAGAACGTAGAGGAAAGCAGAGGGAGAGGAGACAAGAGGAAGAAAGATGAGGGATGGAAATTGGAATGGAAGGCAAAGGAGAAGGATGTAGAGGAGCAATGGGTCCCGACTGAAGAAGCGTGAAGCGTGAAGTAGACAGAGGAAGGACTGGGGAACGGGATGGAGGGAGGGAAGGGAAGGGGGATGGAAAGAGGGTTCGTGGATGGGAGGGAGGGAATAGGATGTAAAGGGTCGCACATGGCCAGGCCGGTCTAAGGGGGTGATTAATATTGTAAAGGTTTGGGAACGTTCCTTAAAAACGCCCTTTAAGGCCCCTTTGGGGTAAATAAAGTATCTATTCTAACTCTAACTGCTTTAAATAATTTTCCCACCAAACTATTTTTGTTTATAACTTTTTAGTAAACAATGACCGCCAGCTAAAACCTTCTGAAGGTTACTCAGGAGGGGGACCTTAACAACATATGTCAAGGTCAAGGTCGTTTATGCCTTTCAATACTCAAAATAACTGCTATATTTGTCAAACTTTTTTTGTTTAAAACTTTTTAATAAACAGCGACCGCCGACTAAAACCTTCTGAAGGTCACTCAGGAGGGTGACCTTGACAACATATGTCAAGGTCAAAGTAATCCGAGCTGTGTAAGTTATTGTAAACATTTACCAAAAAAAGAAATGATATCTTCAAATTATGCGCCAATTAAATATATATTATATCAAAAAATAACTATCGTTCTTTTAAAAAATGTATTCCCATTAAAGTGAAAAAATTAATATAAAATGTGAAAAATTTTAGTAAAAAAACTTGGCGCTGCTAAACATAATAATATATATTAATGTAACAATTTCTATAAATGGAAAAAGTACTTTAAATTAATGTGTGAAAGTCTCTACATTCACATTGTAATTAATAATTTAATATTTTAAATTAGTTATTTATTGCTTTCAAATATTTTAAAATTTGGCAGCGCCAAGTTTTTTTCACTAAAATTTTTCACATTTTATATTAATGTTTTCACTTTAATGGGAATACATTTTTTTAAAGAACAATAGTTATTTTTCGATATAATATACAGGGTGTACCAGACCTGACGTGCCACTTGTTAATGGCAGATACCTGAGATCATTTTGAGTCGAAAATCCTAATACCAAAATGCCGAGGCTATAATAGTTTTTAAGTAAGAAGTGTTCAAAGTTGGCCAATCAAGTTGTCTGAAATTCGCGCGCTCAGTCATGTCACATTGCACAGTAGTAAAGGTGCTTTCAAGCGCATTAATTCTATTATCGAAACTGATATAATTTTGCATACGTATTGTCTGCGTTGTTGTAATTGCTTTTTATCTTTATTGTAATGTATGAAAATTATTAATTAAATGTAATAATATTAATAGCAGGGTAAAAGACATAAATATTAATTATGTAAAATGTGATACTGTCGAACTGTCAAAACTGTCATATGTATTTTATCATAAATGGATGATGATTCTGATGTAAAAATGTACAGATAAATATAAACTAATGAATTACATTTTTGTTTATTAATAAGTGCTAATAAACAGAACATAAAATAAAAATACATAATTTTACTTTAATTAATAAAAAAGTTATTTAATAAGCTTGAATTACATATGTTTCTACTTGTCTTGCTATTGAATTACATTTTAGTTTATTAGAATAAATTTTATTAATAATAAAATTATTTATTTTTAATGTAACATTTGATAATTTAAAATAAACTTATTGTTAGATAAGAGATTACATAAGCTATTCTGTATTCTGTATTCTGTAATTTTGTAAAGTTACGGCCATAGCTTATGTAATCTCTTATCTAGCAATAAGTTTATTTTAAATTATCAAATGTTACATTAAAAATAAATAATTTTATTATTAATAAAATTTATTCTAATAAACTAAAATGTAATTCAATAGCAGGACAAGTAGAAACATATGTAATTCAAGCTTATTAAATAACTTTATTATTAATTAAAGTAAAATTATGTATTTATATTTTATGTTCTGTTTATTAGCACTTATTAATAAACAAAAATGTAATTCATTAGTTTATATTTATCTGTACATTTTTACCATCAGAATCATCATCCATTTATGATAAAATACATATGACAGTTTTTACAGTTCGACAGTATCACATTTTACATAATTAATATTTGTCTTTTACCCTGCTATTAATATTATTACATTTAATTAATAATTCTCATACATTACAATAAAGATAAGAAGCAATTACAACAACGCAGACAATACGTATGCAAAATTATATCAGTTTCGATAATAGAATTAATGCGCTTGAAAGCACCTTCACTACTGTGCAATGTGACATGGCTGAGCGCGCGAATTTCAGACAACTTGATTGGCCAACTTTCAACACTTCTTACTTAAAAACTATTATAGCCTCGGCATTTTGGTATTAGGATTTTCGACTCAAAATGATCTCAGGTATCTGCCATTAACAAGTGGCACGCCAGGTCTGGTACACCCTGTATATTTAATTGGAGCATAATTTAAAGATATCATTTCTTTTTTTTTTGTAATAAATATATTACTTCGATTTTTTCAAGGTAAATATATTACTTTGGTTTTTTAAGGTAAAGATATTACTCGGATTTTTTCGAGGTACAAAGATAACTACTTCGATTTTTTCAAGGTACATCACGCGTGCTTGGCGTCTTCTTTTTTACTTTTTTGTAAAAGGTAATTTTGTACGGATATCACCCCTTTTTGTTATAGATACATCAAACGCCATAATGTCTATCGACATCGACATTTATGTCTGATAAAATCAAATGTAAATATTTTTTGTATTATAACTTACAAGAATTATATCTGAGAGTTTGACATCCTTAAATGTGCAGTGTAGTTTGTATAAATTTATAAATCATTAAAAAAATTAAGACATAAAATATGAATATATTAGGCAAAGTCAAATTTGTCGAGAGCACATTATGCAGTGTTTGCTATAAATAAATTTTGTCGAAAGAAAAACAGATTTGATACAGAATTTGGCATGTACGATGTTATTGGCAGAATGTCATAGTAGATAATATATGTATAACAGTTTGTTAACAAAATAAGGCAATTAATAATTTAGAATACAAACTACACTGCACATTTAATTAAGGATGTCACTGTCAAATATAATTTTTGTGTTATAATACAAAAAATATTTAGATTTAATTTTATCAGATATATTTGATAGTCATTATTAGAGAAAAAAAGAGAGAGAGAGAGAGAGAGAGAGAGAGAGAGAGAGAGAACGCAAGCGGGGAACGCGAGCGTGACCGCGAGAAAGAGCAATACGTACGATAGATATAACCTCGCGACCCTCGCACAGGGTGTATCCCAGGAACCAGCTATCCGCAAGGCGCGAACTCTCCAGCACTGCACTTCGTTCGAGTGTTCGGACGCGACAACGCGGACGGAATATTTCTCGACGACGCGGACGTCTAAAGCGGCCCATAACATGTACGAGTTTGATTCGCAAGCCGGACTCAAACGTTTTTTGGTAAATATGCAGAATAGTGGCCTCCTCACCGATTTCGTTGAACTTAGGCTTAATCGACGCGTTTTTGCGTGAAACGAAAGAATCTGGCAGAAAAAAGTGTCGCTCTGCCCCGCGAAGCGAGATATTAACAGTTAAAGTTGACGACTATCAGGTTATGAAATCTGTCATACCGACGCGATGTAGCGACTGGTAGCGACCACGAACATGCCCTACGGCCACATGCGCATACTCCGTGGCCGCACGCGCATGCAAAAGTGCGCAAATTTAAAACCTATGTATACTTATAAGGGCTCAGACACAATGCGAGGAATAAGGAACAAGCAATAGAATTCATAGTCGCATCCTTTTTCAATAGACGTGCATTGGAAAAGGATGCGACTATTAATATCTATTCCTTGTTCCTTATTCCTCGCATTGTGTCTGAGCCCTAATGCATATCGCTTGACTTTCGATGATGAATATGTCGCAGTCACATGGTGTACACACACACACACACACGCGGGGGGGGGGGGGGGTTGCAAGAGTGGGCCTTCGGCCTCCCCTTCCAACCCCCCTCCGCCGATAGGCAGGGTGGACCTCGCTTTACAACTTAGCATAGGTTAGTGACGCGCTTTATAAGTATGCGCTTTGTAAGTTGAAGCACATACAAAGCAAATACTTGTAAAGCGCGTCACTAACCTATGCTAAGTTGTAAAGCGAGGTCCACCCTGCCTACCGGCGGAGAGGGTGCGGGAGGGAAGGCGATGGCCCCCTTGCACCCCCCGCGCGCGCGCGCGCGTGTGTGTGTGTGTGTGTGTGTGTGTGTGTGTGTACACCATGTGGCTGCGACATATTCATCATCGAAAGTCAAGCAATATGCATTATAAGTATACATAGGTTTTCAATTCGCGCACTTTTGCATACGCGTGCGGCTACGGAGCATGCACATGTGGCCGTAGGGCATGTTCGTGGTCGCTACCAGTCGCTACATCGCGTCGGTATGACAGGTTTCATAACCTGATAGTCGTCAACTTTAACAGTTAATATCTCGCTTCGCGGGGCAGAGCGACACTTTTTTCTGCCAGATTCTTTCGTTTCACGCAAAAACGCGTCGATTAAGCCCAAGTACAACGAAATCGGTGAGGAGGCCACTATTCTGCATATTTACCTATCTCACCCACGAACGAGCAGAAACCAAGCCGAGCCGGACTCGCGACGTGTATGGGCCGCTTTATTGTTATGTTTACATACATCTCGACGACGCGGACGTCTAGCCCATAACATGTACGAGTTTGATTCGCGAGTCCGTCTCGGCGAGCTTGATTCGCGAACCGGACTCGACCGTTTTTCACCACACACACACACACACACACACACACACACACACACACACACACACACACACACACACACACACACACACACACACACACACACACACACACACACACACACACACACACACACACACACACACACACACTCCCGAATAGTCTCGATTCTATAAACGTTGATCCCGTTGATGTAATCTCGACGACGCGACGCGGACATCTAAAGCGGCCAATAACGTGCGTACGTTTGATTCGCGAGCCGGACTCAAACGTTTTTCACCACACACACACTCCCAAATAGTCCCGAAATTTGGCTCGTCGGACGCCGAGCCCGTCTCGTAACATCTCACCCACGAACGAGTGGAAACCGAGCCGAGCCGAACTCGCGACGTGTATGGGCCGCTTTATGGTTATGTTTACATGTGTCACATCACATGCGATCGAATTAACGCCAGCGCCGCATCGCATAACGGCAAGGCTATGAACTGGACAAAATTTTAGACACTACAGCGCCACGCCGCGCGCCGTGGCGGGGATGTGAAAGTGACGACGACGTATCTTAATGTCAAATTTTCAGGTCTGGACTTTTGCATCGAATATATTTTTTCGTAGGGCACGTAGGAGAAAAATAAAAAAATTTTTATTATATAAATTTGGTCCAAGTTTTACGATAAGCCTAGTTAGAACTTGATCCGTTCACTGGTTATCGAGATCTAAAAATCTCGGGTACTCGCAACTCGTCGCGTCGCGTATACAGTGTCCCATTTTAACTTAGACAGCTGAATAACATGAAAAATTGCAATGTAATCAAAAAATGTTTTAGACAAAAGTCGTATGGTTTTAAGGGGGACATAAGATGGTGGCAATGATTTGACCTTTGATAACCGTTTGAAGCTCACGTGAACGTTACCTCCAATTTCTTACATGCAACCCCCTATATTGTAGTATATTGTTTGAAAGGGCATAAAATAAGAAAATTTTTGGCGCTAACCAGAGGTTAATACGTTGAACGGTTCGGCAGTTATTTAAGGTAAAAAATTGACTTTTTCCAACTTTGACCTTAAATAACTCCCGAACGGATTAACGTATCGACCTCTGGTTTGCGTCAAAATTTTTCTTATTTTATGCCCTTTCAAACGGTAACATACAATATGGGGAGTTCCATTTCAAATTTTTGAGTTAGAGCCCCCTGGGACACCAAAAAATTTTAAGTAAAACTCCCATATTGCAGTATACCGTTTGAAAAGGCATAAAATAAGAAAAATTTTGGCGCAAACCAGAGGTCGATACGTTAATCCGTTCGGGAGTTATTTAAGGTCAAAGTTGGAAAAAGTCAATTTTTTACCTTAAATAACTGCCGAACGGGTCAACGTATTAACCTCTGGTTAGCGCCAAAAATTTTTTTATTTTATGCTCTTTCAAACGATATACTACAATATAGGGGGTTGCATGTAAGAAATTGGAGGTAACGTTCACGTGAGCTTCAAACGACCATCCAAGGTCAAATCATTGCCACCATCTTATGTCCCCCTTGAAACCATACGACTTTTGTCTAAAACATTTTTTGATTACATTGCAATTTTTTATGTTATTCAGCTGTCTAAATTAAAATGGGACACCCTTGTATAGAGCCACGGCTGTCTCGCTCCGCGCGTACTTGGCGCGAGACACTACCGTATCTCTTGATACGTTGTACTTTACTGTACATATATTATAATATGTACATTACACTGACCTCAATTGAATTTCCATAATATCTAGTCGCTCCTCCATTATCCTAGCGCTAATAAATAAATATACATTTGTGTATTACAATTTCTTTCTTTTACAATAATTATTATATACTCACAAATATTGTCCATTATTTTCTGCGTGGCTTGAATGTGGTTGATCGTGATAAATATTTCCATTAGCATTTAATCCATGTGTAGGTGTAGGCGTATATTGAGTGTACTGAGTAGGATATGGTT
Source organism: Harpagoxenus sublaevis (assembly GCA_030770355.1). Taxonomy (NCBI): domain Eukaryota; kingdom Metazoa; phylum Arthropoda; class Insecta; order Hymenoptera; family Formicidae; genus Harpagoxenus; species Harpagoxenus sublaevis. Next base: position 8,478 of record JASTWR010001005.1, on the reverse strand, counting down.
CGTGAGATGTTTCCATTCTATCAGACATTTGTTGCGGATAATTAGTGGGTGTTTGTATATATGTCTGAGATGACTGTGCGTATAATTGTGATTTCTGTGCATGCATTTGTTGATTCTGCGTATGCATGTGTTGATTCTGTACATGTATTTGTTGATTCTGTGTATGTAACTGTTGATTCTATGTATGTGTTTGCTGATTCTGTGTAGGCACGTGTTGATTGAGTGTATATTGTTGTGAGCGCACAACGCCATAATTATTAATTATATAACCTATAAGTAATCCGACCCTAGCAACTGGATTCAAATACGAAATCCGCCGAAAAACCTGACGATTGCATCGAACGACGATCATCCGATGCAAACCGACACCGGAACCCAGAGCGTTCAACAGAAAGCGCTGATGCGAAGGTCAGCGCAGAGCGCTGACGACGAGAAGTCAAGGCTTACTCGGGAGCGCTCCGAGTTAGCAACAGAACGTCGGTCCGATATTATAACTACCGCCGATTCGGAAGATCGAGCGGGCAGTCAGTCATAAGAAATCTCAACAAACGTGCGGTCACCTTCATTATCATTGTACTTAGAATAATCTCGGGAATCAAGGGAATAAATTGGTCAAGACTTATAACGAATCGAGACTTGTATATTGAAAGAGAAATATATATGTTTATTTCGCCACAAACATTCCGACATTAAGTGCATCACTCCTCCAACCCGGAATTCCCGAATCCTGTGCCGGCCCTGAGCATCACTCCTGGTTACGGCACGACAAATTGGTGGCAGCGGTGGGATTCCGTCACCTTGGAGGAGAGGCCAGATCGAGAGTGTTCGTCTGCAAAAGAGCGGATCGTGAGAAAGCGGTGAAGCAACCCCAAGAGGAACAACCGAATCCAGATCCAGAGCGAAGGAAGCACCCGGTAGCAGCCCACGAGTGTTATCAACGACACCGGAGAAGGCGCCGACCTACCACAACGGTGACTCGCCAGCCAAGCAGTCAGGCAACGAAGCAGCGGTCAACGACCAGCGCAGCGACAAGCAACATGCGACTACTAATGTAAGTCGAAATTGAAACATTGTAAAGCGTATTGTAAAGCGTTATAAGGCTGTAACGATGCACCCCAGTAATGCATCGTTCCCCGGCTAACACCCACCGGATGCCGCCCGACCGATCACCCGTCGGGCGAAGATAGGGGCGCGATGCGCCCACATTGGGTGCTTTCCAGCTATTGAACACAGTCATGCACTGTGTGACACAGTGATACACAGTGTCGACTTGTAGCTGGAACGCTGTTTAACTATTTTACTTCACCGCTAGAGTGCAGAAAAATCACTTTACATAGCTTTTCTACTAGAATTTTCAACCTGAATTCGTTGAAGACGGTCAACGGTCACTTCAATTGACAGCACCTTAAATACCCTCATAAAAAAAATACTTCTACTGTAAAAATTAGTATTTTATTAATAACAAATTCTTAATAATTTATCATATATAAATATATATATATACCCAGACAGCACAAGACGTCCTCAGGATCGTCCTGAATACGTTCAGGACGTCCTGGGATATTTTCAGGATACTTAGTTGTTTCCCAGATAGCAATGACATTCTCGGAAAATCCGAAGGACATCCAGGACATGTGTTATATATATATGAAAATATTTTATTTGACTTTATTAATTGTGGTGAAATACTTAAAAATAGCTTCAGAATGTTTTAAGTACCGTAATAAATTATAAATTTTTCATAAATGTCCACTAGACTCAAATAACATAAGAAGTCCTAAAATCATCCTACGTACGTCCAGGATATCTTGAGGAGTATCGCAGGATATCCTGAATACATCCTGTAAAACTCCTCCTCCTCCTCCTAAAATATTATGACAAAATTTGAAATATCTCAGTAAATTCTTAACAAAAGAGAACTTTATTATAGTGTTTAAAAAACTTTGTAACAAGGGCTACAAGAATAAACAATAAAAATAGGGGCTTCTATATAAAAAATTTAGATCAAAAGCACCTTAAATTTTTTAAATAAAACACCATAGGGGGTTATATAAAAAATAGTCTTTTTGCATATTCTTGTAGCCATTGTCGAGACGTTTTTAAAATACTATAATAAAGCTCTCTTTCGTTAAGAATTTTATGAGATATTTTAAATTTTGTCATTATATATGTTTAATATAAAATATGAAATATTTTGTAAAGTATTTACTTTTCAATGATTTTACCTTAATACTTTTATGCGTAGAATAATAAAAGGAATCGAATAATGTAAAAAAAACAGACGTTAATTTTAACAAATTTGATTACATTTTGTGTACAAACTTAATTTTGAAAAATTACAAATGTAAAAATTAATATTATTGTTCGATTTTTTTGATTATTTAGCTATGTATAAAAGCGCTAAGGTAAAGTCATCGAAAAGTGAATACTTTACAAGATATTTCATATTTTATATTAAAAATATTATGACAAAATTTGAATTATCTTAGTAAATTCTTAACAAAAGAGAACTTTATTATAGTGTTTTAAAAACGTCTTGACAAGGGCTACAATAATGTGCTATAAAAAATATGGCACTTATATAAAAAATTTAGATCAAAAGCACCTTAAATTTTTTAAATAAACACCATAGGGGGTTAAATAAAAAATAGTTTTTTTGCATATTTTTGTAGCCCTTGTCGAGACGTTTTTAAAACACTATAATGAACCTCTCTTTTGTTAAAAATTTCCTGAGATATTTTAAATTTTGTCATTATATTTTTAATATAAAATATGAAATATTTCGTAAAGTATTTACTTTTCGATGACTTTACCTTAATACTTTTATGCGTAGAATAATAAAAAGAATCGAATAATGTACAAAAAGTGTGCAAGTAGAAACTTGCACATTGCTTCCTCATAGTTTTTAAGTGAGCAAGTAGAAACTTGCACATTGTTTTCTCATAGTTTTTAAGTGAGCCAGTAGAAACTTGCACATTGCTTTCTCATAGTTTTTAAGTGAGCCAGTAGAAATTTGCACATTGTTTTCTCATAGTTTTTAAGTGAGCCAGTAGAAACTTGCACATTGCTTTCTCATAGTTTTTAAGTGAGCCAGTAGAAACTTGCACATTGCTTTCTCATAGTTTTTAAGTGAGCCAGTAGAGACTTGCACATTGTTTTCTCATAATTTTTAAGTGAGCAAGTAGAAACTTGCACATTATTTAATCAACATTTTATTTCGCTCATAAAGCTTCCTCTACGAAGAAGCCAAATTTTTTCTTTGATATATAATTATTATTAAATATTTATTAATTTGGCTTCCTCATAGAGGAAGCTTTATGAGCAAAATAAAATGTTGATTAAGTAATGTGCAAGTTTCTACTTGTTCACTTAAAAATTATGAGAAAACAATGTGCAAGTCTCTACTGGCTCACATAAAAACTATCAGAAAACAATGTGCAAGTCTCTACTGGCTCACTTAAAAACTATGAGAAAGCAATGTGCAAGTTTCTACTGGCTCACTTAAAAACTATGAGAAAACAATGTGCAAGTTTCTACTTGCTCACTTAAAAACTATGAGGAAGCAATGTGCAAGTTTCTACTTGCACACTTAAAAACTATGAGGAAGCAATGTCCAAGTTTCCACTTGCACACTTTAAAGCTATGAGGAAGCAATGTGCAAGTTTCAACTTGCACACTTTAAAGATATGAGGAAGCAATGTGCAAGTTTCTACTTGCACACTTAAAAGCTATGAGGAAGCAATGTGCAAGTTTCTACTGGCACACTTAAAAGCTATATGGAAGCAATGTGCAAGTTTCTACTTGCTCACTTTTTTTATTATCCTAAAAAATCATTTTTTGAAGTCTCAATTATTAAGACTTGAGATGTTCTAACTGCAATTAAAAAATTAGCCCTTTTGCAAAAGGCCGCCCTTTTGCGAAACACTGATCGTTTCCTAATAAAACTGAACGCACTTTAGGCTTTTTGGCATACATTGGCTGATGCTAGGCTAGACACTTACGTCAGTTTTATTTTAAAAAAAACGATCAATGCTTTTGCAATAGAGCGCCCTTTCGCCCTCTCTCTCTTTCTCTCTCTCTCTCTCTCTCTCTCTCTCTCTCTCTCTCTCTTTCTTTTTCTCATTTGAAATTCTGGAGAATTTGTACATATATCAAAGCTTTATAAAGCTGGGTCTAATCAACCAAACCATAATGAATTATATATGAAATAGGTGTAGAAAAAACTGAAAAATATATTAGAATCAAAAAAATTGCTAATAATTAACACTAAATTGTCAAAAAATATCAATTTATAAAAAGTCTCAATTGTTAAGACTTGGGATGTAGCCCTTAAAAGTTAAAATTTTAAAATTTTAGTAATTTTGCTTCCTCATAGAGGAAGCTTTGTTTTCGTGAAAAAATTTTTTTTTAGTTGCCGCTGCCAATGTGTTCAGAATGTTCTAAAACGTCGAAAAATTGCATTTTAAAAAAATGCGTGTGTGTGTGTGTGTGTGTGTGTGTGTGTGTGTGTGTGTGTGTGTGTGTGTGTGTGTGTATGGGCAGATTTGATGTCTGTGGTTGCTCTAACTTCCGCAAATATTGAGATATCGGGCTGTTTTTTTTTTAATCAATAGAGTATCATTCAAGGAAGGTTGGTATTGAATTTGGCGATAATCGGTAAAGGGGTTCTTTTTAAAAAAAATTTTGAATTTTTTTACAAATGTCTGTGGTTGCTCTAATTTCCGCAAATATTGAGATATCGGGCTGTTTTTTTTTTTAATCGATAGAGCATCATTTAAGGAAGGTTGGTATTAAATTTGGCGATGATCGGTAAAGGGGTTCTTTAAAAAAAAAAATTGAGTTTTTTTAGAAATGTTCGTGGTTGCATTAACTTCAGCAAATATTGAGATATCGGGCCGATTTTTCTTTTAGTCAATAAAGTATTATTTAAGAAAGGTTGCTATTGAATTTGGCGATAATCGGTAAAAGGGTTCTTTTTTGTTTAATTTTTAATTTTGCTTCCTCATAGAGGAAGCTTTGTTTTCGTGAAAAAAATTTTTTTTTAGTTGCCGCTGCCAATGTGTTCAGAATGTTCTAAAACGTCGAAAAATTGCATTAAAAAAAAAAGTCCGTATGTGTGTGTGTGTGTGTGTGTGTGTATGTGCAGATTTGATGTCTGTGGTTGCTCTAACTTCCGCAAATATTGAGATATCGGGCTGTTTTTTTTTTAATCGATAGAGTATCATTCAAGGAAGGTTGGTATTGAATTTGGCGATGATCGGTAAAAATGTTCTTTTTAAAAAAATTTTGAATTTTTTTACAAATGTCTGTGGTTGCTCTAATTTCCGCAAATATTGAGATATTGGGCTGTTATTTTTTAATCGATAGAGCATCATTCAAGGAAGGTTGGTATTGAATTTGGCAATGATCGGTAAAGGGGTTCTTTTTAAAAGAATTTTTGAATTTTTTTAGAAATGTCCGTGGTTGCTTTAACTTCCGCAAATATTGAGATATCGGGTTGTTTTTTTTTTAATCGATAGAGTATCATTCAAGGAAGGTTGGTATTAAATTTGGCGATAATCGGTAAAGGGGTTCTTTTTAAAAAAATTTTTGAATTTTTTTACAAATGTCTGTGGTTGCTCTAATTTCCGCAAATATTGAGATATCGGGCTGTTTTTTTTTTAATCGATAGAGCATCATTTAAGGAAGGTTGGTATTAAATTTGGCGATAATCGGTAAAAGGGTTCTTTTTAAAAAAAATTTTGAATTTTTTTACAAATGTCTATGGTTGCTCTAATTTCCGCAAATATTGAGATATCAGGCTGTTTTTTTTTTTAATCGATAGAGCATCATTTAAGGAAGGTTGGTATTAAATTTGGCGATGATCGGTAAAGGGGTTCTTTTAAAAAAAAAATTGAGTTTTTTTAGAAATGTTCGTGGTTGCATTAACTTCAGCAAATATTGAGATATCGGGCCGATTTTTCTTTTAGTCAATAAAGTATTATTTAAGAAAGGTTGCTATTGAATTTGGCGATAATCGGTAAAAGGGTTCTTTTTTTTTTTAATTTTTAATTTTGCTTCTTCATAGAGGAAGCTTTGTTTTCGTGAAAAAAATTTTTTTTTAGTTGCCGCTGCCAATGTGTTCAGAATGTTCTAAAACGTCGAAAAATTGCATTTAAAAAAAAATGTCCGTATGTGTGTGTATGTGTGTGGTGTGTGTGTGTGTGTATGTGCAGATTTGATGTTTGTGGTTGCTCTAACTTCCGCAAATATTGAGATATCGGGCTGTTTTTTTTTTAATCGGTAGAGTATCATTCAAGGAAGGTTGGTATTGAATTTGGCGATGATCGGTAAAGGGGTTCTTTTTAAAAAAAATTTTGAATTTTTTTACAAATAACTGTGGTTGCTCTAATTTCCGCAAATACTGAGATATCGGGCTGTTTTTTTTTTAATCGATAGAGCATTATTCAAGAAAGGTTGGTATTGAATTTAGCGATGATCAGTAAAGGGGTTTTTTTAAAAAAAAATTTTAAATTTTTTTACAAATGTCTGTGGTTGCTCTAATTTCCGCAAATATTGAGATATCGGACTGTTATTTTTTAATCGATAGAGCATCATTCAAGGAAGGTTGGTATTAAATTTGGCGATGATCGGTAAAGGGGTTCTTTTTAAAAGAATTTTTGAATTTTTTTAGAAATGTCCCTGGTTGCTCTAACTTATGCAAATATTGAGATATAAAGCTAAATTTTTTTTTAATCGATAAAGTATTATTTAAAAAAAGATGGAAATAATTTAGCGATAATTGGTAAAGGGCTTCTTTCTTTATAAAATTTTGAATTTTTTAAGAAATGCCTTTGATTGCTCTAACTTTTGTAAGTTTTGAAATATTTGGCTATTTATAATTTTATTATATTCTTCTGTTTTTTCTACCCCTATTTTATATAAAATTCTTTAAAATTTGGTTGATTAGACTCATGTTTATGTATGGACGGATTCCCCCAAATTTTAAATGTCTTTAACTCAAAAACTAATCAACCAAATCTTAAAGAATTATATGAAAAAGGGTAGAAAATACTGAAGAATATAGTAGAATTAAAAAAATTGCTAAAATCTTAAAATTTTAACCTTTAAGGGCTACATCCCAAGTCTCAACAATTGAGACTTTTCATAAATTGATATTTTTTGCCAATTTAGTGTTAATTATTAGCAATTTTTTTGATTCTAATATATTTTTCAGTTTTTTCTACCCCTATTTCATATATAATTCATTATGGTTTGGTTGATTAGACCCAGCTTTATAAAGCTTCAATATATGTACAAATTCTCCAAAATTTCAAATGAGAAAAAGAAAGAGAGAGAGAGAGAGAGAAAGAGAGAGAGGGCAAAAGGGCGCTCTATTGCAAAAGCATTGATCGTTTTTAAAAAAATAAAACTGACATAAGTGTCTAGCCTAGCATCAGCCAATGTATGCCAAAAAGCCTAAAGTGCGTTCAGTTTTATTAGGAAACGATCAGTGTTTCGCAAAAGGGCGGCCTTTTGCAAAAGGGCTAGTCTTTTTGCAAAAGGGCTAGTCTTTTGCAAAAGGGCTAGTCTCTTTGCAAAAAGGCTAGTCTTTTTGCAAAAGGGCTAATTTTTAATTGCAGTTAGAACATCTCAAGTCTTAATAATTGAGACTTCAAAAAATGATTTTTTAGGATAATAAAAAAAGTGAGCAAGTAGAAACTTGCACATTGTTTCCATATAGCTTTTAAGTGTGCAAGGAGAAACTTGCACATTGCTTCCTCATAGCTTTTAAGTGTGCAAGTAGAAACTTGCACATTGCTTCCTCATAGCTTTAAAGTGTGCAAGTTGAAACTTGCACATTGCTTCCTCAAAGCTTTAAAGTGTGCAAGTAGAAACTTGCACATTGCTTCCTCATAGTTTTTAAGTGTGCAAGTAGAAACTTGCACATTGCTTCCTCATAGTTTTTAAGTGAGCAAGTAGAAACTTGCACATTGTTTTCTCATAGTTTTTAAGTGAGCCAGTAGAAACTTGCACATTGCTTTCTCATAGTTTTTAAGTGAGCCAGTAGAAACTTGCACATTGCTTTCTCATAGTTTTTAAGTGAGCCAGTAGAGACTTGCACATTGTTTTCTCATAATTTTTAAGTAAGCAAGTAGAAACTTGCACATTACTTAATCAACATTTTATTTTGCTCATAAAGCTTCCTCTATGAGGAAGCCAAATTAATAAATATTTAATAATATTTATATATCAAAGAAAAAATTTGGCTTCTTCATAGAGGAAAGCTTTATGAGCGAAATAAAATGTTGATTAAGTAATGTGCAAGTTTCTACTTGCTCACTTAAAAATTATGAGAAAATGTGTAAGTCTCTACTGGCTCACTTAAAAACTATGAGAAAGCAATGTGCAAGTTTCTACTGGCTCACTTAAAAACTATGAGAAAGCAATGTGCAAGTTTCTACTGGCTCACTTATTTTTAATTCTACTATATTCTTC